>JASDQU010099882.1:77250-191500 GCA_032191745.1 Picea mariana | reverse complement strand
CATATAGATCTAAAAAAAAAAAAAAAAAAACTGCAAAAAATCTACAAAATAGAGGTTAGGGTTTTTTAAAAAACCTCAAACATATAGAATCGTGCCCATATTTGAAGAGAAGCCTAATGGATACTAGATTTGATGGAAAATCTACAAAAAATAGCAGTGCCCAAATTAAATATGAAGATAATTGTGTTCGATAAAACTATAGAAGGTGGTAGATCATAGCCACCAAGATTTGATACCATGTGAGAAATCACAGGTATAGAAAGATAACTAAACTAACCGTTGTCTTCTATTATCTCCATAAATCTCCTTCAATCTTACAAGAGAGCAACCCCATAATTACCCCATACAAATATAGAAGAATGTTTAAAAGCACAAGATGACGATCGCATGTTATGCCTTAAGAGACACTCTTGGTATTATTATATACCAAGAGATATGGATGAATTACTCTCACATACTGCATGTGGGATAATATAATTCTCATTTTTATCATCTCTTTATATAATATTATTACTAAGAGTAAATTATTCCATAATAAATATGGGATATTGTTTTATACTTTTTTACATAAGATTGTGGACAACTTTCGACATAATACAAAGACATTATTACCTTCCAAGGAATATAATATATTCCAACACAATCGATTAAATCCAAGAGATGTGTGATGAACCATCAATGATTGATGTTACAACATCAAGGTATTGTCTCTTTTAGTCAATCAGACATAGACAACACCAGTATAAGATATTCCACTATAGAGAGATGGAGATCTAAAGCCTTTACCAATCCTATCCTTAACAAAATATGGAAATTGTTTCGAGGCTTTCTGTTATGGGAAACAAGGAAGAAGCATAACATGAAAACTTTTAAGGACTCCTCACAGGATGTTGAAGTATCAAGGCATAAAATTAAAAAAATATAGTCGAGACCCTAAGCACCAGTGCGTGGTCAAAGGTGGATTAGCAAGCTAACAGAAAATAAAATACAATCCTAAAGGCTTGGAACCTCATCCTACCAAGTCAACAAATCCCCCAGGTCATCAAGCATCCCCGAGCCACAAGTTCAGATCAGTGTTCTTTGCCCCCGAAAGGATTCATTAAAATTAACTTTGATGGTGCCTCAAAAGCCAACCCAAGCTTGGTAGGGTATGGCAGTGTTTTTTGGAACTAAAAAGGAGAAATCATATGGATTTATGCAGGTTTCACGGGCATTAGCAGTGATAATGCGGCGGAGTTATATGCTCTGGAGGTGGGCTTGCAAATTACCATATGCCAAGGATTCACAAAGATAGTAGCAAAGGGTGACTCTCAGATCGTCGTCAGTATGCTTAGGAAGCTCCAAATCAGGTTTTCCCCTCGCAAGGTTTCTAATAATTGGCATATCGAAGAAGGATTGGAACACATTGTTGTTGAGTTTTTGTACCTGGGGAAGTGGTCCCTTAGTGTTATTGAGTCTCTAACACTAAAGGGGAAAAGTGACCCTCACTCACTTTACTTTATGTTAAAGTCAAAATGACTTTATGAGCTTTTAATCATAAAGTGACTTAAGAAACTTAAGTTAAGGGGGAGATCTAATCTCCACCCTTGATCTTGGATGGCTAAGATCTAATCCTAGCCATTGATTTTTAAGTTAGCCTAATGAGCAGGCTAAAGATAAAAGTGAAGGAGGAGGAGACATTCATTGTTCAATTTGACAGGAAGTGAAGGGAGGAAGAGGAGAGAAGGGTTTTTTGAGAAGAGAGGAGGAAGGGTGCACCATTGAAGGGAGGTGCACAAGCTTGAGGGAGCACTTTGTGAAGGAGGATGCACCATTGGAGTGAGGGTGCACCTTCTTGTGGAGAAGAAGGGTGCAAGGGAAACTCTAATAATGAGGGCGCATACTTCAAGACGATTGTAACAAAGAGAAAGGGCACAAATCCCAAGGAGGGCACACACTTCAAGGGGAGACTTGATTTCTAAGCTTGAGATGAGTTGGCTATTGTAAATCAGGATCCTCATGTTTATTTCATTGTAATATTTCTCTAAGAGCTGCATAATATATTTCCTATTCAATTGGTTTTCCCCATGGGGGTTTTTCCAGGCTCATGTTGACCAAATATTCATGAGCAAAAATTATGTGGTGTGCATGTTTATTATCCGCATTAAGTGTTAAAAATTAGAGAGGTGTATTTATTGTTTTAATGCATGTTTAAGGAGATAACAATGGACAACAAACTATCATTTAACTAACCCCTAAACCAAAACATTAAATGAGCTTTAAATCAATCCTGAAGGCAGTGATAAATCTGTGAAAAATAAAACATGTTTGTGACCATAAAACAGACCCATATTTTCAGATCTGTAGCAGCCTAAAGAGCCTCAAAATTCTTCATGGTATCAGAGCTAAAGGGCACAAAAGAGGGTTGGTAAATTGCATACAGTTGGGAAGATTTTTGTCTCACCTTGGAAGCTTCAAATTCACACCTGATATTGGTGTGTGGGAGGAATATTTCTTTTGTCATTTTTTTTATCAGTTGGCAGCCATGTCGAGTGGAGGGCTGAGAGTGGAGGATAGGCTAGCGGGCACTGGAAATTGGTCTCCATGGAAGGCTAGAATAGTTTTGATTTTGGAAGACGGTGAGCTTTGGGACATTTTTGAAAATCTTGTGGTACCTCCTATTGATGTTGTGCTCTTGGTTGAGTTCAGGAAGAGGAACATCAAGGCCAAGAGGACTATCCTAGATGCAGTGATAGACCACATTATTCATCATGTTTCTGGTAAAGACTTTAAATTTTAAATGTGACAAACCTTGTGTAGTCTTTACCAGAGCCCTAACCAAAACCAAATATGGTTCTCCAGGAGAATTTGAGGGGCGCTAAGATGACGAAGACAAATTCGGTCACCTCATACTTCATGATATTTTCTCATATTTGTGATGAGTTGGTAGCTATGGGGTGTTAGAAAAAACATGACCGTGGAGAAATAAAATAAAACAAATGCGGAAATAAAACACAGAAGATACATAATACAATAGAGACACAGATTTACGTGGTTCACCCAGTGTGGGCTACGTCCACCAGAAAAATTGCCAGGTCCTTCCTTTATTATTATCCAGCATATGAAGGGATACAACCTACAGCAAACCCGTTGTAACTTCATCTTCTTTCTCTCATAGTCTCCTATCTCAGAATACAATATTCGCCCTCAACCATAGCCGCAATACATTTCTCTCATAAAAGAGGGTTGCCTTCTAGGGCAAAAAACCCTAACATAATCTCTATCGTTAGATCTAGGACCTTATAATGAACGGTCTAAATTTACAATGAAATTACAATATACATTTACAAGACAATTTTTCCTTTGGGGGCTTCACCCCGAACCCCCACTGGGGGCCTGCTTGCCCTCAGACCCCCCAGCCAGGAGGATAGCCCCCTCAGACCCTGAGATTTGCACTCCCCCACATGGAAGAGTGTACATACTTCTGGGGTGTAAATACTTCATGGGGTATAAACACGGCTGAAAGTAAAAGACCTTTGAATCAGGAAGATAATCAAGGTCCACAACCAACAATCTCCCACTTGGAGATTGATCTCAACAACTCCATCGCTTCTATATATGCTGGACTCTGAACCTTCTTGGACCTGGCAAATTTCTCATCTTCATCTTCATTCTTGAAGACCAATTGAAACTGAGCAAGAACTCAGTTTCTCCCTGGTTACTCCCTTTGTTAACATGTCTGCAGGATTCTGGCTAGTGTGTATCTTTTCCAACTTCAAATGTCCATTTTCCAAGGCGGATCGTATGAAGTGGTACCTCAACTGTATATGCTTAGTCTTCAAATAGAAGGCTGAGTTCTTTGCAAGATGAATGACATTCTCACTGTCACAGTACAACCTGTTATTCTCTTGCTTCTTTCTCAATTCCTCCATAAACCTCTATAACCAAATCATCTCTTTACTAGCCTCTGTAGCAGCAACATACTTTGCCTCTGTTGTTGAAAGTGCAACAAACTTTTGCAGTTTTGAAATCCAACTTATTGATGTTCCACCTATAGTAAACACATATCATGTGGTACTCCTCCTGCTATCTTTATCACCTGCCATATCTGAATCAACATATCCTTGTAGAACAATTTTTGAACCTCCAAAACATAATGCATGATTAGCAGTACCTCTCAAGTATCTGAGAATCCACTTTACTGCCTCCCAATGTTCTTTACCTGGATTGTTCATATATCTACTCACAACTCCCACTGCATGTGCAATATCTAGTCTTGTGCAAACCATTGCATACATCAAGCTGCCAACTGTTGATGAATATGAGACCCTGGACATGTATTCTATCTCCTCATGTGTCGTGGGACACATTTCCTTAGTTAATTTGAAATGGCTGGCCAAAGGTGTACTAACTGGTTTTGCATTCTGCATTCTAAACCTCTCCAACACCTTCTCTGTGTACTCACCCTGAGACAATGTCAGTTTGCAATTTTTCCTATCTCTTGTTATTCTTATACCAAGGATTTTCTTTGCAGTACCCAAATCCTTCATCGCAAATGAATTGGCTAATTTCTTCTTGAGCACATTTATATCCTACATATTAGACCCTGCAACAAGCATGTCATCTACATACAATAGCAATTTAATAAAGCTTCCATTTTCTAGCTTTTTAAAATAAACACAATGATCAGAATAACATCTACTATAACCCTATTCGGTCATAAACCTGTCAAACTTCATATTCCACTGCCTTGGAGCTTTCTTTAGGCCATATAAGCTCTTCTTCAACCTGCATACCAAATTCTCCTTCCCTTTGACCTCATACCCCTGTGGTTGCTGCATATAGATCTCTTTCTCCAAATCCCCATGGAGAAAACTTGTTTTTACATCTAACTGTTCAAAATTCAAATCTTCTACTACCACAAGACTTAAAATAGTTCTAATTGAAGTCATTTTAACAACAGGAGAAAATATTTCATCAAAATCTATACCTTTCTTTTGTGCAAACCCCTTTACAACAAGTCTAGCCTTGTACATCTTTCCTCCTCCATCTTCTTCCTTCAACCTGTAAACCCATTTATTCTGCAATGCTCTTTTTCCTGCAGGCAATTAAACCAAGTCCCAAGTATGGTTATTTACCAAGGAATCCATTTCCTCTTTCATGCTTTGCTCCCACTTCCTTTTAGTGTCTACCTGCATTGCCTCATCATAACATTCTGGTTCACTAGAATCAGTCAACAATAAATAATATAACGAAGGAGAATATCGTTCAGGGGGTATACTTAACCTGGTAGATTTTCTAACAACACTTGCAGGTGTTTGAGGTACCTTCTACTCCTGTTGTTGTACATTTTGATTTTCTGGTTCCTTTGGAATTTCTTTTTCAGAGATCTCATCAAGCACTGTGTATTCTTGTTTTTCTTTTTCTTGTTTCTTTTCCTGCAACTGATCTTTGTACATGACCTTCTCATTGAATATGACATCTCTACTCCTAATGATTTTGTTATTTTCATAATCCCATAAGCGATAACCAAAATCATTAACACCATATCCAATAAAGGTACACTTCTTGGTTTTTGCCTCAAGCTTTGTTCTATTTTGTTTATCAATATGGACAAATGCTTCACAACCGAAAGTTTTCAAAAAAGAATAGTTTACCTTTTTTCCTGTCCATTCCTCCTCTGAAATTCTACAATCCAAAGAGCTGGAAGGTCCATTGTTTATTAAGTAAACAGCAGTATCTACAGCATCTGCCCAAAACTGTAAGGACAAACCAGCATGCAATCTCATACTCCTTGCACGCTCCATGATTGTCATGTTCATCCTTTCTGACACACCATTTTCTTGTGGTGTTCTTGGAACTGTCTTCTCTCTACGAATCCCATGGTATGAACAGTGATCATCAAACTCTTTGTTGCAATATTCACCTCCATTATATGATCTGAGACACTTCAACCTTTTTCCTGTCTCATTCTCAACCAAAGCTTTCCATTTCTTAAAAGTATCAAAAACATCAGATTTTTGTCGAATGCAATAAACCCAAGTTTTTTTAGTTGCATCATCAATAAAAGTAATATAATAATGAGAGCCACCAAGAGATGATACCTGAGCTAGTCCCCATACATCTGTATGCACATGCTCTAACCTTTCACTCTTATTTTCTTTTCTAAATTTGATAAATCTGACTCTCTTATGTTTTCCATAAACACAATGCTCACAGAAGTCCAAATCAATTTGTTTAAGATCTGGCAACAAATTTCTTTTGTGAAGTATCTGCATCCTCTTCTCACTCATGTGTCCAAGCCTATGATTCCACAGTGTTGTATCCATTCCTGTAGAAGCTAAAGAGATAGAAGAGTCAGTATTACCAGTACATAAATACAATGTACCTACCTTCTCTCCTTTTGATATCACAAATGATCCTTTGATGACCTTCCACGTCTTATCTGTAAATATGGATATACAACCTTCATTTTCCAACTGCCTTGTTGAAATTAAATTTTTCCTTAAATCTGGAACATGTCTTACATCTTTCAACAACCATTGGTTTCCATTGCGTTGCTTTATTTTTACCTTTCCCATTCCAACAATTTTGCATGGTGTATCGTCACCCAAATGAACCTGTCCAAAATCACCTTGAACATAATCTAGAAAATGTTTCATATGGGGTGTGGCATGAAATGAAGCCCCTTAATCTACTACCCAAGACTCGGAAATATTGTCTACAGAAAGAATCAAAGCATCTTGTAACACATCATCTGTTACATTTGCTTCCTCATTTCTCTCATGTTGTCCATCTCTTTGTTTCTTTGGAACTCTTCAGTGTTCTTCAAATGTCCTTTCTTCCCACAATTCTAACACTCTATCTTTCCAAGTCTGGATTTAGATCTGCCCTTCTTAGAATTCCCATGGTTCTCGAAACCCTTTCCTCTATCCTTTTGTCTTCCCCTGTTCTTCATGTTCAACGCACTTCCTGATGTCTCACCTGTGCTTTTCCGTCACATTTCCTCACTAAGGATAACACCAACAACATCATCAAATTTTAAAGTATTTGAACCACAGACAGAGTTACTTACATCCATGACCAGCCATTTCATCTTTCTGGCAATGAGCACAAGATTAGAAGAGCCCTGACCTCATCATCAAAGTCTACTTTTACAGAACTTAGTTGATTAGTAATTGTATTAAAATCATTTAAATGATCTACAACAGACCCACCTTCCGATATCTTCATATTAAATAATCTCTTCATTAGAAATACCTTATTGGACGCAGAGGGTTTTTCATACAATTTGGCCAATGCATCCATCAAACCCTTCGTTGTCTTTTCTTTGGAAATATTGAAATCCACTGACGCTGCCAGGCTTAGCCGTATTGTTCCTAGAGCCTTTCTGTCAAGAATATCTCATTCTTCGTCCTTCGTAGCCATCAGCTTCTTTGTTATTCCGTTCAATGGTAGGAATAGATCCTTCTGATATAAATAGTCTTCCATCTGCATCTTCCATAACTGGTAGTTTTGGCCATTAAATTTCTCTACCCTAAACTTTCCATCTTCCGACATTGCTCCCACTCGAACCAGGAACCCTCTTTTCCTGTGAGTTACCTTTCGTTCTGATACCAGTTGTTAGAAAAAACAGGACCGTGGAGCAATAAAATAAAACAAATGCTGAAAAAAAACACAGAAGATACACAATACAATAGAGACACACATTTACCTGGTTCACCCAGTGTGGTCTACGTCCACCAGAGAAATTGCCAGGTCCTTCCTTTATTATTATCCAGCATATGAAGGGATACAACCTACAGCAAACCCATTGTAACTTCCTCTTCTTTCTCTCACAGTCTCCTATCTCAAAACACAATATTCGGCCTCAACCATAGCCGCAATACATTTCTCTCATAAAAGAGGGTTGCCTTCTAGGGCAAAAAACCCTAACATAATCTCTATCGTTAGATCTCCAACCTTATAATGAACGGTCCAGATTTACAATGAAATTACAATATACATTTACAAGGCAATTTTCCCTTCGGGGACTTCGCAAAGGGGGTACCCCCCCTCTGCACTCCCCTGCGTGGAAGAGTGTACATACTTTTGGGGTGTAAATACTTCATGGGGTATAAACACGGTTGAAAGTAAAAGACCTCTGAATCAGGAAGATAATCAGGATCCACAACCAACATGGGGGAGGTAGTGGATCCATCTGAGTTGGTGAGAATAGTCTTAAATGGCTTCTCCAAACCATGGGAAATCTTTATATGAGACATTGTATCCAGAGAGAATATGCCCAATTGGGAGAGGCTATGGGATGACTTTGTACAGGAGGAGCTCAGGTTTGTCTCAGGATCTTCTAGTGAGCGGCGTTGCGAGGATGATGAGGGGGATATTTCTCTTTTGTAAAAGGGAAAGAAGAAGACCAAGAATGGTCCCAAGGGTGGGGCACAACAACAACAGTAGAAGGGAGGTGAGCAACATAAGGATATGAGAAAAGTTAAATGTTTTTCTCGTAACAAGATGGAGCACTATGTTGGAAAATGTCCCAATAAGAATAAGAAGTAGGGTGGAAAAGTAGCATCAACTGAAGAGGATGAGTTTGTCTCTCAATGTGAGAGGGAGATGTCCATGCTTGTCAGTTTGTCTATAGTTGAGATGCCATCCAGTGTATGGTACATCAACAGTGGAGCATCCAATCATATGTCTGGTGTTAGAGAGCACTTTACTGATCTTATAGAGTCTGGGATAAAGTTGGATATAATGCTTGGGAATAACACCATAGTCAAGGCGGATAGGCGTGGCACAGTTTCCGTTTAGAGGGAGTTGAGGCCACCCATGGTGTTTAGGGATGTCTTGTATGTCCCTGCCCTGAAGAAGAACTTGATATCAATTTCCACCAATCAAGATAGGGGATTTGAGGTGTCATTTTGAGGTGAAGAGGTCTTCATTTACCCTAAGGGGTCTAGTATCAAATCAGCGAGAGTGATTGGGACTCGTGATGGGAAATTGTACAAACTCAATTTTCAACCATTACATGCTTTGTCTAGTAGCATCAACAATAGTGAGTTGTGTGACCTTTGTCATAAGAGGATGGCTCACTTGCATCATGGAGCTCTTAGGGTATTGAGGGAGATTGTGACAGGGTTGCCACAGTTCGACACTGAGCATCAGGAGGTATGTAGCGGGTGTGCTCTAGGAAAATACACCAAGACTGTCTTTTTTATCACTGATAGTAGATCAGTTGGGACACTTGATTTGGTACACTTTGATGTGTGTGGTCCCATGTTATCAATTTCCTTGGGTGGATGTGAGTACTATGTGACATACATTGATGACCACTCCAGGAGGACCTGGATCTATTTCCTGAAGACCAAAAGTGAGGTATTCAAGAGGTTCCAAGACTTTAAGGCTCTTGTGGAGAACTAGACAAGTAGAAAGATCAAGGTCTTGAGGTCAAAAAATAGGGGTGAGGTTATCTCCACTGAGTTTGGAGACTTCTGCACCTAGGAGGGTATCAAGAGACAGTTGACTATTCCTTACAACCCCTAGCAAAATGGGGTTGTTTAGAGGAAGAACGGGGCTATTGTTGGTGAACCGAGATCTATGTTGCATGATCATGGATTTCCATTTTTCTTAAGGGATTAGGCTTGTAGTATTGTAGTGTATCTGCAGAACAAGAGTCCACATAGAGCTCTAGGGAGAAAGACTCTTGAGGAGGCCTTCACTGGGAGAAGGCCAGATGTTGGACACTTTCACATAATTGGGTGACTAGCTTTCTCTCATGTCCCTTCTGAGAAGAGGACAAAGTTGGATCCAACAACAGAGAAGAGGATCCTTGTTGGATACAACGAGGTCTCAAAGGCATATCATATCTACATACCAGCACTGAGGAGAGATGTTAGATTCGATGAGGATAGATCCTTTCAGATATATTGTGAGTTGAGAGATAGATTTGAGCAGGTGCCATAGATGCAAAATGATACATCATAGGGGACACAGCCTTAGGTGTCTATTACATTGAGTTCAGGGGTGACTGGTCCACCTAGTACAACTATAGGATCACAGGTAGTTGGTACACAAACCATAGGTGCATGTGCTTCTGGATCTCAGACATCTATGGTGAGATCTATGGCTAAGACTGAAGGGAATGAGGGTAGTGCTCAATGGGAGGTTACTTCAGGGAAGAGGAAACTGAGATGGCTTTCAGGAGACCTTGAAGGAAGACAAGGAGATAGTTGGTGAGCCCTAGATGTTTATGAGAGAGAGAAGAGCACCAAAATGGTTTTGTTCGTACTTGGCCATGGTGACTAGCATCACATATTTCGAGCCCACCACCTTTGATAAGGAAATAAACCAACAAGTCTAGAGAGAGGCCATGTAGGAGGAGTATGATTCCATCATGGGGAACAATGTGTGAGAGGTGGTGCCTAGGCCAGAGGGGAAGTCAGTGGTGACTTCCAGGTGGTTGTACAAGATTAAGTATGTTTCATATGGTAGCATTGAGAAACACAAGGCTCGATTTGTGGCGAGAGAATTATCTCAGGCTAAGAGGATTGACTATGATGAGACATTCACAATAATTGCAATATATACTTCCATCAGGAGTATTATGGCCATTGTAGCATAGATGGATTGGAAGATCCATAAGATGGATGTGAAGACAACATTTATGAATGGTCTTATAGAGGAGGTATACATTGAGCAGCCACAGGGGTTCAAGGTGTTTGGGAGAGAGTCCCACATGTGCTTCTTAAAAAAGGGAATTGTACGATGTGAATCAAGCTCCATGAGCTTAGTATTCCAAGATTGACTCTTACTTGTTGCAGATGGGTTTTGAGAAGAGTGAGGGAGATCCTAATCTCTACTACATTGTTTGTGGAGAGGATACTCTCATTCTTATCCTATATGTTGATTACTTGTTTATCACTGGAGGGGAGGAGCTCATAGATGATTGCAAGAGGGGTCTTTCTTCAAAGTTTGAGATGAAAGACATAAGAATAATGCATTATTTCTTGGGCATGAAGGTTTGGCAGGAGGATGGGCACGTCTTTTTGGGACAGGGGAAGTATGCAGTGGATATTCTGAATAGATTTCAAATGGAGGATTGCAAACCCATGTCGACACCTATGATCACCAACTGGAAGAAGATTAGTGATTATGAGTCTAAATTGGTGGATGCTAAGAGATATCGTCAATTGATTGGTTCATTGATGTATCTGGTCAACACTAGACCAGAAATTTGTTTTACTATGAACATATTCAGTCATTATATGGTGGAGCCTAGGAGTGTGCATGGGATAGGAGAAAAACATGTTTTGAGGTACATAGCAAGATTAGTCGATTATGGTTTGGACTACATCATAGGTGATGGGATTAGGTGTATTGGCTATATAGACTTGGATTGAGTCAGTGGCACTGAGTTATGTTGAGGCGGAGTATCTGGCAGCTAGTCAGGCCTTCTACGAGACTATTTGGGTTCACAAGCTAGTTGTTGGTCTATTTTGTCATGAGTTGAGGCCTACAGTGATTCACTATGATAATCAGAGTTGTATCACACTCTCTGAGAATCCATTCTTTCACAATAGGTCCAAGCACATAGAGATCAGATACCACTTCATATGTGATTGGGTTCAGAGAGGAGTAGTTCAACTTGAGTACATACCTATTGATGAGTGGAATGCAAACATTCTCACGAATTCTTTGCCAAGGGGCAAGCATGTCTACTTCAGAGACAAGATGGGAGTGATGAAGAACACTTTCCTCGATAAGAGGGAGTGTTGAGTTTTTGTACCTTGGAAATTGGTCCCCCATTGTTATTGAGTGCCTAACACTAAAGGGGGGAAAGTGACCCTCACTCACTTTACTTTATGTTATAAATTCAAAGTGACTTTATGAGCTTTTAATCATAAAGTGACTTAGGGAAATTAAGTTAACGGGGAGATCTAATCTCCACCCTTGATCTTGGATGGCTAAGATATAATCCTAGCCATTGATTCCTAGGTTAGCCTAATGAGGAGGCTAAGAGAAAAGTGAAGGAGGAGGAGGCATTCATTGTTCATTTCGAGAGGAAGAAGAGAAAACGCTTTTTGGAGAAGAGAGGGGGAAGGGTGCACCATTGAAGGGAGCCGCACAAGCTTGAGGGCGCACTTTTTGAAGGAGGGAAGACCATTGGAGTGAGGGCACACCTTCCTGTGGAGAAGAAGGGTGCAAGGGCAGCTCCAATAATGAGGGCGTGGAATTCAAGATAGATTGTAGCAAAGAGAAAGGGCACAAATCCCAAGGAGGGAATGCACTTCAAGGAGAGACTTGACTATCAAGCTTGAGATGAGTTGACTATTGTAAATCAGATTCCTCGTGTTTATTTCCTTGTTGTAATATTTCTCTAAGAGCTCCATAATATATTTCCTCTTCAACTGGTTTTCCTCATGAGGGTTTTTCTAGGGTCATGTTGACCAAAAATTCATGAGAAAAAATTATGTGGTGTGCATGTTTATTATCAGCATTAAGTGTTAAAAATTGGAGAGATGTATTTATTGTTTTAATGCATGTTTAAGGAGTTAACAATGGACAACAAACTATAATTTAATTGACCCCTAAACAACAACATTAAATGAACTTTAAATCAGTCTTGAAGGAAGCCATAAATCTATGAAAAAACAATCTTGTTTGTGACCACAAAACAGTCCCAAATTTTCCGATTTGTAGTGGCCTAAAGAGCCTCAAAACTCTTCATGTTATCAAAGATAAAGGGCACAAAAGAGGGTTGGTAAATTGCAGACGGTTGGGAAGATTTTTGTCTCACCTTGGAAGCTTCAAATTCACACCTAAGATTGGTGTGTGGGCAATAGATTTCTTTGGTCGTTTCTTTTATCATTTGGCAGCCATGTTGAGTGGAGGGTCAAGGGTGGACGATAGGCTAGCGGGGCCTGGAAATTGATCTCCATGGAAGGCTAGGATAGTTTTGATTTTGGAGGAGGGTGAGATTTGGGACTTTGTTGAAAATCATGTGGTACCTCATGTTGATGTGGTGCTCTTGGTTGAGTTCAAGAATAGGAACATCAAGGCCAAGAGGACTATCCTAGATGCAGTGAAAGAACACATTATTCCTCATGCTTTTGATAAAGACTTTGCATTTTAAAAGTGGCAGTCCTTGTGTAATCTTTACCAGAGCCCTAACCAAAACCAGAAGATGGTGCTCCAGGAGAATTTGAGGGGCGCTAAGATGACGAAGACATATTCGGTCACCTCATACCTCACGAGATTTTCTCATATTCGTGATGACTTGAAAGTTGTGGAGGAGGTAGTGGATCCATCTGAGTTGGTGAGGATAGTCTTAAATGGCTTCTCCAAACCATGGGAAATATTTGTGTGGGGCATTGTAACCAGAGAGCATATGCCCAATTGGAAGAGGCTATGGGATGAATTTGTACAGGAGGAGCTCAAGTTTGGCTCAAGATCTTTTAGTCAACAGCGTGGTGGGGATGATTAGGAGGATATTTCTCTTTTGGAAAAGGGCATGAAGAAGACCAAGAAGGGTCTCCAGGGTGGGTCCAAGCAACAAAAGTAGAAGGGAGGTGAGCAGTAGAAGGATATGAGCAAAGTTAAATGCTTTGTTCGTAACAAGATAGAGCACTATGATGGATAGTGTCCCAACATGAAGAAGAAGAAGAAGGGTGGTACAACAACATCAACTAAGGAGGATGAGTTTGTCTTTCAATGTTTGAGATCCTGAAGCACATGCACCTGTGGTTTGTGTACCAACTACCTGTGATCCTGAAGATGTATTGGGTGGACTAGTCACCCCTGAACTCGGTGTAATAGACACTTGAGGATGTATCCCTTGTGATGTATCATGCTGCATCTGTGGTATCAGAATATGGTATGTTTCCTGCTCAAAAGTAGTGGGCTCAGAATCTGTGATCCTAGCCATTATGGTCAAGTAAAAACCAAACCTCTTTGATGCTCTGCTCTCTCTCATCAACCTCTCGGGCCCACCAACTAGCTCATTAGCTTCCTTCAAGGTCTATTGAAACCATATTGGGTTCCTCTTCCCTGAAGTAACCTCCCTTGGAGCACTACCCTCATGCCCCTCAGTCTCATCCATAGATCTCACCATAGATGTCTGAGATCCTGAAGCACGTGCACCTGTGGTTTGTGTGCCAACTACATGTGATCCTATAGTTGTATCGGTGGACCAGTCGCCCCTGAACTCGGTGTAATAGACACCTAAGGTTGTATCCCCTATGATGTATCATCCTGCATCTGTGGGGCCTCCTCCAATCTATATCTCAACTCACAAGATCTTCTAAAGGCTCTATCCTCCTCGAATATGATATCTCTCCTCGCAACAACTTTCCTCAATACCGATATGTATATCTAAAAGGCCTTTGAGACCTTCCTGTATTCAACAAGAATCACATTCTCTATTGTGGGGTCCAACTTTGTCCTCTTCTCAGAAGGGGCATGAGAGAAATTCAAACACCCAAATATGCGAAGGTGTCCAACATTTGGCCTCCTCAGGAGTCTTTCTCCCCAGAGCTCTATGTGGACTCATGTTTAGTAGATACACTGCAATACTGCAAGCCTCAACCCATAAGAAAAATGACAACCCCTTATCATGCAACGTAGATCTCGTTGCACCAATAATAGCCCTATTCTTCCTCTCAGCATCCCCATTCTACCGGGGGTTGTAAGGAGCGATCAACTATATCCTAATAGCCTCCTGAGTGCAGAAGTATCCAAAATCAATGGAGGTATGCTCACCCCCATTTTCTGACCTCAAGACCTTGATCTTTCTCCCTGTTTGGTTCTCCACAAGATCCTTAAACTCTTAGAACCTATTGAAGGGCTCACTCTTGGTCTTCAGGAAATAGATCCATGTCCTCCTAGAGTGGTCATCAATGAATGTCACATATTACTCACATCCACCCAAGGAAACTGATGACATGGGATCACACACATAAGAGTGTATCGAATCAAGTATCCTAGATGATATACTTTCACTGCTCGGAAAGACAGTCTTGGAGTACTTCCCAAGAGAACACCCCCTGCTTACCTCCTGATGCTCAATGTCAAACTGTGGCAATCATATCACAATCTCCCTCAACACCCTCATAGCTCCATGATGCAAGTAAGCCATCCTCCTATGCCAAAGCTCACGCAACTGATTGTTGTTACTGTTACTAGCTAAAGCATGTAATGGTTGAAAAATGAGTCTGTATAATTTCCCATCACAAGTCCCAATCACTCTGGCTAATGTGATACTGGAACCCTTAGGGTAAATGACGACCTCATCACCTCGGAATGAGACCTCAAATCCCCTATCATCAATGGTGGAAACTGATATCAAGTTCTTCTTCATCCCAGGGACAAACAAAACATCCTTGAACAGCATGGGCGGCCTCAACTGCCTCTAAAAGGAAATTGTGCCACCCCTAGCCACCCTGACTATGGTGTTATTCCCAAGCACTATATCCAACTTGATCTCAGACTTTGTAAGATCAGTAAAGTTCTCTCTAACACCAGACATATGACTAGATGCTCCACTGTCTATGTACCATACACTGGATAGTGTCTCAACTGTAAACAAACCAACAAGCAAGGACATATCTCTCTCACATTGAGAGGCAAACTCATCCTCCTTTGTTGATGCTACTATACTACCCTGCTTCTTCTTCCAGTTGGGACATTGTCCAACATAGTTCTCCATCTTGTTATGAGCAAAGAATTTAACTTTGCTCATATCCTTTTGTTGCTCGCCTCCCTTCTATTGTTGTTGCTTGGCCCCACCCTTGGGACTCTTCTTGGTCCTCTTCTTTCCCTTTGCCAAAAGATCAAGATCCCCCTCATCATCCCCACCATGCCACTGACTAGAAGATATTGAGCCAAACCTAAGCTCGTTCTATACAAAGTCATCCCATAGCCTCTCCCAATTGGGCATATGCTCTTTGGCTACAATGCCTCGCACAAATCTCTTCTATGGTTTGGATAATCCATTTAAGGTTTTCCTCACCAACTCAGATGGATCCACTACCTCCCCCACAGCTATCAACTCATCACAAATCTGAAAAAATCTCCTGAGGTATGAGGTGATCAAATCAATCTTCGTCATCTTAGGGCCCCTCAACTTCTCCTGAAGCACCATCTTTTGGTTTTGGTTAGGGCTCTAGTAAATACTACACAAGGACTAAAATGCAAAGTCCTTACCATAAACAAGAGGAATAATGTGGTATTTCACTGCATCTAGGATAGTCCTCTTGGCCTTGATGTTCCTCTTCCTGAACTCATCCAAGAGCACTGCATGAGTAGGAGGTACCACATGATTTTCAACAATGTCCCATAGCTCACCCTCCTCCAAAATGAAAACTATCCTAGCTTTCCATGGAAACCAATTTCCATCGCCTGCTAGCCTATCCTCCACCCTCAACCCTCACCCGACATGGCTACCAACTAATAAAAAAAAAGACCAGAGAAATATGTTGCCCACACACCAATTTCAGGTGTGAATTTGAAGCTTCCAAGGTGAGACAAAAATCTTCCCAATTGTCTGCAATTTACCAGCCCTCTTTTGTGCCCTTTAGCTCTGAAACCATTTAATAATTTTGAGGCTCTTTAGGCTGCTACACGTATGAAAATTTGGGACAATTTTGTGGTCCCAAACATGCTTGTATGGTTGCCTTCAAGATTGATTTAAAGCTCATTTAATGATGTTTTTAGGGGTTAATTAAAGGATAGTTTTTGTCCACTGTTAGCTCCTTAAGCATGCATTAAAACAATAAATACACGTCTCTAAGTTTTAACACTTAATGCTGATAATAAACATCCACACCACATAATTTTTGCTCGTGAATTTTTGGTCAACATGACCCTGGAAAAACCCCCATGAGGAAAACCAGTTGAAGAGGAAATATATTATGGAGCTCTTATTGAAATATTACAACGAGGAAATAAACACAAGAAACTCAATTTACAATAGCCAACTCATCTCAAGCATGGTAGTCAAGTCTCTCCTTGAAGTGTGTGCACTCCTTAGCATTTGTGCCCTTTCTCTTTGTTGCAATCTATCTTGAAGTTTGCACCCTCATTATTGGAGTTTCCATTGTGCCCTTCTTCTCCACAAGAAGGTGTGCCCTCACCCCAATGGTATGCCCTCCTTCACAAAGTGAGCCCTCAAGCTTCTGCGCCTCTCTTCAGTGGTGTGCCCTTCCTCCTCTCTTCTCCAAAAACCATTTTCTCCTCTTCCTCTCTTCACTTCCTCTCAAAATGAACAATGAATGCCTCCTCCTCCTCCTTTAGTTTTCTCTTTAGCCTCCTCATTAAGCTAACCTAGGAATCAATGGCTAGGATTATATATTAGCCATCCAAGATCAAGGGTGGAGATTAGATGTCCCCTTAACTTAAGTTTCCTAAGTCACTTTATGATTAAAATCTCATAAAGTCACTTTGACTTTATAACATAAATTAAAGTCAATGAGGGTCACTTCCCCCCCTTTAGTGTTAGCCAATCAATAACACTGGGGGACCAGTTTCCAAGGTACAAAAACTCAACACTCCCTCTTATCAAGGAATGTGTTCTTCACCACTCCCATCTTGTCTCTGAAGTAGACATGCTTGCCTCTAAAGACTTCATGAGAATGTCTTCAATCTGCTCATTAGTAGGTATGTACTCAAGTTGAACTGCTCCTCTCTAAACCCAATCACGGATGAAGTGGTATATGATCTCTATGTGCTTGGAATTGTCGTGAAAGATCGGATTCTCTGAGAGTTTGATACAACTCTGATTATCACAACGAATGACTATAGGCCTCAACTCATGACCAAATAGACCAACCAACAACTTGCAAATCCAAATAGCCTCACAGCTGGCCTAACGAGCTACCATATACTCTGCCTTAGCAAAACTCAGTGCCACTGACTTCTGTTTCCAGTTGAACCAGGGAACAAATCCTGATCCCAACCCAAAACAACACCTTGAAGTGTTCTTCTTGTGAACTACACATTGTGCTCAATCTGAGTCTGTATAGATAATAAACCCAAACCCATAACCTCTGATGTAGTCCAAACCATAATACATTGATCTCACTATGTACCTCAAAACATGTTTTTCTCCTATCGAGTGCACACTCCTAGGCTTCGCCATATACTGATCGACAATCTTCACAATAAAACAAATATATGGTCTTGGCATCCACCAACTCGGACTCATAAGAACTAAGCTTCTTCCAGTTGGTGCCCATAGGTGTCGACATGGGTTTGCAATCCTCCATCTTGAATCTACTCAATGCATACTTCCCCTATCCCAAAAAGGCATGCCCATCATTGATGCAGCCCCCCTACCTCAGCAAGGTTCTGTCGACCTCCTAGTCACTAGATCATTCTCTTTCCTGAGCCGAAATGGCTCTTGGTTCCCTGCTAGAACCTCCACCAAACAAATCCACAGGTCCTCTCAAGTTACTCCACCTGCGTGACTAAGTACCCAAGCATGAGTCTCTACTCCACGTGACCATGGGCTGTGATCGCATGCCTACACAAAAGGCACGTTGTGATTCACGACCTCAGGACTCTGACATATGAGTCACTCCTAACTCTCCAACTCTCGAGCTCCGAAACGGTTTTAACGAGCCCTCAGCTGCTCCTATATCCCTTCTTCGTGTGACCACTACATGTGCCCACCGGCTAAACCTAAAGATACGCGGCATTTCGGGTATCGACGATTTGAAGAAATCAACCCCTTGTTCTTCAAACCCCGAGTTTCGAAACTCCAATAGGGCTTATCTCTCGCTATCTCCTCCTTCCATATGACCACTGGTTGCAAACCATGGACTAACTCCAATCGTGTATCAGGACTTCATGGTTTGCGAAGTGGATGGACCATTCAACACTTTTCCCAGATCCCTGAACCTCCGACAACTTTGCTGGGAAATCAACGATCCACGCTCACCCCCAATCTACGATTGCGATTCTCCACAATTCAACGGCTAGAATGATTTCACGATTTGGGTGATCGCGAATCCTTGTTTCTCACCACCCTTATCCACCTAAGTTTTGAAACCCTAATGGCTTCTAGATCTTTGCCACGTGTCCTCTGACGATGAACGGTTCTGATGCTTTTGAGACTTTGACGAATCTATCCCCCTCTGCATACACAAGGTTAAACCTTGTGCGGTTCCCTCCAGATCCGATGGCTATCCTCTGCACTAGATCTGACGATCTGTGATGCTCCTCCTCCTGAGTTTTCTCGTCTCTCAGAATTAGAAGATTTCTAGGCGTCGAAGACCTCAGCCTTCAATTATTCTCTGCTGAAGGTCTGTACTCAAAAGTACTATCCTTCCTAAGCTTCGTCCCTTTGGATATTCGACCTCCTACACAAACCTTGCATTCGAAGATCTCAAATAACTCAGATTCGAGGAATAACTCAGATCGAAGATATTGTGTTATTCAAAGTGTTGTGCCTTCGAACTTTGGCCACTTCTAGTCACTGTGCACTACTTGCACCTGGATTCTCAAGTTTCCTTTGTTTTCTCTGAACCTCCCTCTCTGAATCGTTCTCAGACTCAGTCAACACACACCTTGCATTTGGGATGCACACCTTGCATACAAGGTTCAGAAGAGAAACATTTGAAACTTGTCTAGTTTTGTTACAGATTCATACGGTCAACCCTCAAATAACTCATACATGAAATGAACTAATAACAATCATACATACAGAATAACATTCATGCAATCACACTTGAGATAAATACAATCCAAGGATTTGGGACAATTTTTGTCTGTTCTATTCATTCATAAAAATGAAAATACATAGTGTCTCTTCTACTCTACTATGCTCTACTGATCTCTCCTACAATTACTCATTCATCCTTTTTCTTCTTTTTATCCCCCCTCTATTACAATGTAACATCAATTATCTAAGGACCGGCTCCATGAGCTCTCTCGTACTTTTATGAATACTAGCAATTCAAACTTTTAAAACTAACACCTACTCAATCCTATTACAATAACTGCTAATTACTATCAGACAGAGTCAACACTCCATGTCTGGGATTTCTTATAGTCCTTAGAGACTTTTCAAACAAGTTACATTATTCAAATTTCTCAACAAAATATCTCAACAACCCAATTAAATTCTGAGTTAATGCCCGATTTGAATTTCTGACGTTGTTGAAAGTCTTATGATTGCCTCCACGTGTGCGATGTCGTCTTTGAAGGCGTTGCTCCTGCATCATACTCCTCTGGTTAAAAAAATTCATGGACTCTTGTACTATCTTTCCATGCTTCAAAATATCAGGTTCTGTAATCCAACTTGCATCTTCCATTGGATGTTTTTTCCACTTTATTAAGTATTTAGGATATGTCTTTCTCCTGGTTTTCTTTCCATCCCTCTGTTCAATAATTTTCTCCATCTGAGGTTTTTTTGTTGTGGGCAATTGATCTTTTCATGGAATTTTTGTATGATCAACTGATTCTCCTACTTCATCTTTCCTATAAGGATATAGGTCTGCAACATTGAATATCGACGATATTCCAACATTGTCTGGCAACTCAATCTCATAAGCATTGGCTGTGAATTTTCTAAGAATCTTGCATGGTCCTATATTTTTCATCTCAAATGAGCTAAAACTTCATCCCCAACTTTGAATTGAATTTCTCTTCTCTTTTGATCAAGTCTGCTCTTGTATTTCTGATTGTTGTCCTGTAGCTGCTCTCTGACTCTTTCATGGAGTTTCTGCATTTTTGTTGCAAAATCCTCTGCTCCAGCACTTCTAAACTCATCTTGATCAAATTTATCAACTCTGTAATCCCTCTTGGTTGTATACCATACACAATTTCAAATGGACTTTTCCCTATGCTCCTGTTCACTGAATTGTTGAATGCAAATTCTGCCTATGCCAGAATCTGATCCCATTGTCTACCTTGCTTAGTGACTAAATTTCTCAACAAGTTTCCTAGACTTATGTTCACAACTTCAGTCTATCCATCTGTCTAAGGGTGATATGTTGAACTAAAGGATAATTTCCTCCCTAGCCTCTTCCATACATTCCTTCAAAAGTTTCCTACAAATTTGGTGTCTCTGTCTGAAACTATGCTCCTCGGCAATCCATGTAGTCTTACTACTTCTCTGGAAAAAAAATTGGCAATGTGTGTGGCATCGTTTGTCTTCTGGCATGGTATGAAATGTGTCATTTTTTAGAATCTATCTACCACAACAAATATGGAATTGCTTCCCTTTTGAGTTCTAGGCAATCCCAAAACAAAATCCATACTGATTGCATCCCACGGCCTCTCTAGAATTGGTAATGGCTTATACAAACCAGTGTTCTGCTGTCTTCCTTTTGCATACTGACAAATTCTGCATTTGTTCACGAACTTCTTCACTTCTTCTCTCATGCTCGGCCAATAATATGAATTTATCAACTATGCAAACGTCTTATCGTGACCAAAGTGTCCAGCTAAACCTCCATTGTGTTTTTCTTTCAGTAGGTTGTCTCTCATTGAGCACTTTGGAATACATAATTGGCTCCCTTTGAACATTAATCCATCATGAATCAAATATTCAGTCCATGGGCTTTTGTCTCCCAATAAAGGATTATTGCATGCTTCGTAAGCTTCTTTGAAATCTGCATCTTTTGTATACATCTCATTGAGGTGTTTGAACCCCAAAGTCTTCACCTGGAATTCATGTACAATCAAACTCCTTTTGCTCAAAGAATCTGCCACTTTGTTAGTGGTTCCAGCAATATGCTTAATAACAAAAGTAAAATTATGCATAAATTCTACCCATTTTGCATGTTTCTGATTCAACTTTTCTTGCCTAGTAATAAATTGCAAAGCATGATTATCACTGTACAAGACAAATTCTTTAGGAATTAGATAATGTCCCCATTTTTTCAATGCTTGAATCATTGCATAGAATTCTTTATCATACGTGGAATACTTTTTCTTGGCATCATTCAGTTTCTCACTAAAATAATCAACTGGCCTGTTGTCCTGACTAAAGACTACTCCGATGGCTAATCCACTTGCGTCACATCTCACCTAAAATGTCTTTCCAAAATCTGGTAAGACCAGAATTGGATGCTCTGTGATCTTTTCCTTCAACACTTCGAAACTTTTTTCAGCTTCTTCTATCCAACTGAAGGACTTGTGTTTCTTCTTCACAGTATCCAGCATGGGTGCACATATGCCACTGAAATTTCTGATAAATTTCCTATAAAAACTCGCTAAACCATGAAAACTTCTTACCTCAAATATGCTACTTGGTGATGGCCATTCTCTGATTGCTCACTTTTTCTGGGTCCATCTTCAATTCATTTGAAGAGATTACGAAACCCAAATATATGAGCTCCTTCTTCATAAAAGAACTTTTCTTCATATTTATCAGCAATTTCTCTTGCTGCAACCTTTCCATCACTGATGTCATATGTCTTAAGTGCTCTTCCTTTGTCTTACTGAAGACGAGTATGTCATCCAGATATACTATGACAAATTTTCCTATGAAGTCTTTCAATACTTCATTCATAAACCTCATAAATGTACTTGGTGCATTTGTCAACCCAAACAGCATGACCAGCCATTCAAACAATCCTTCATTTGTCTTGAATGTTGTTTTCCATTCATCTCCCTCTCTCATTCTTATTTGATGATATCTGCTCTTCAAGTCTATCTTGGAAAAATAGCTTGCTCTGCTCAAGCAGTCCATCAAATCATCCATCCTCGGTAAAGGAAATCTGTATCTAACACTTATCTTGTTGATGGCTCTAGAATCTGTACACATCCTCCATCCTTCATCCTTCTTTGGACTCAATACAGTCGGTATTACACATGGGCTTAGGCTTTCTCTAACTAACCCTTTATCAAACAACTCTTGGAATTTCTTTTTGACCTCCTCATTCTCTCTTGGTGTCAACCTATAAGCTACTTTGTTTGGTAAACTAGCTTCTGGAATAAGGTCAATATGATGGCTTATGCTCCTAATAGGTGGCAATGAGTGTGGTAACTCATCCACGACTATATCAGCAAAGTTTTCTAACAGCTCCTGGATTTCTATAAGCAAATAATCTACAAAAGTATTTGTAAGGATAACTCTAGGCTTCCTCACTACAACAAACTGCATTTTTTTTTCCTCCTTGACTTCCTTCAAGAGTTTCTTCCCACTCATGAGAAGTGTTCTTGAACTAACTTCTATCTTTTCCTCTTTATCCTCTATGGGAAACAACACATGTTTCTACCGTTCCTTTCTAGGGTATAGGAATTCTTTCTTCCATCATGAATAACCTTTTGGTCATATTGCCACGGTCTCCCCAATAAAATATGACAGACATCCATAGGAATTACATCACACTATATTTCATCTTTGTAACCTCCTATTTTAAATTCAACTTGGCATTGTTGACTGACCATGACTTGATGTCCTTTCTGCAACCACGATACCTTATATGGATTTGGGTGTGCAGTTGTCTTCAACTCCAGCTTTTCCACCATCTCTGTGGATACTAGATTGTCAGTGCTCCCACTATCTATGATCACTTTGCAAACTCTGTCTTTCATCTTGCAAGCAGTTATGAATAGGCTTGTTCGTTGAACTGGTTTCTCTGGTTCCTTTTTTGGTTTGAGAAGAACCTTCCTCATCATGAGGTTTCTTCCTCCTTCTGTTGCTTCTGCTTCCACATGCTTCTCTACTTTAGCAATGTGTGCTTCTCTGCCTTCTCTTTTTCTGTCGAGACATTCCCAAGATTTATGTCCTTCTTTTCCACAGGTATAGCATTTAACTACGCGTCCTCTGGCTCTTCCTCTACCTCTGGGAAAAGAAATTCTTTCGCCATTTTGTCCTTCTTTGGAACTTCCACCCTTCTCATGGTGACTATGTTGTTTGTCATATTTAGGCTTCGACTTTTGGAACTTCTCTCTGTTGGTTCCCTTGCCTCTGCTTGAACTTCCACCTTTGCTTCGTTGGCTTTGCTTCCTGGCTAATTTTTCTTCATCTTTCAAGGCTGCTTGATAGGCATCCTCAACTTTACGGAAATACATCATGTTGATTTCCTCTTGAATTTCATACCTCAGCCCATTGATGTATTTGGTTGTCTTCTCATCTTCATTCTCTTTCTGACCAGACCTGATGTTCAGTCGGTAAAATTCTTCAGTGTACTCCTTCACTGATAGACCTCTCTGTTTCAGGTTCTGCAATCTTCTGTAAAGATTGATCTAGTAATCCTTCCGGATAAATTTGGCTTTCAGCTTAGCTACCATCTTATCCCAGTTTTTAATTTTCTGCATACCATTTCTCCTGCGTTCGGCTTGTAGTTCATCCCACCATAACGTTGCATGGTCTTTCAGTCTTGTCACTGCATGCTTAACCATCTTGTCTTCTTCGATATCTTCGTAATCGAAGTATTTTTCCATAGCACGTACCCAATCTAACAATTCTTCAACTTCTAAGTTGCCTTCATACATAGGTACCTTTATCCTTGCTCTGACTCCTATCTTTGAAACAACTTTTATCAAGCGAGCTTGTGCAACATCCTATGCATCATTTGCTTCACCTTCTACTTCTTCTTCGCTTTCAGCTTCACTGATATCACCAATGTCTGGTGCTCTTCTCTGTGCTTTTTCCATGGCATCCAATCTCATTCGGAGTCGCCTCATTTCTTCTTCCATTTCTGCATTCGCTCTGTGTCTTCTAGGCGGCATGACTTCATTGTGTCACCTACAATAGAAATCTTAAAATTTATTTGATACCACAAAAGATACCAACTTTCCTCCTTTCTCCTTTGTCTGTTGTCTGCAAACAACCTCAAATCTTAGCTCTGATACCACCTGATGCATCCCCCCTACCTCAGCAGGGTTCTGCCGACCTCCCAATCACTAGATCGTTCTCTTTCCTGAGTCGAAATGGCTCTCTAGTTCCATATTGGAACCTCCACCAAAAAAATCCACAGGTCCTCTCATGTTACTCCACCTGTGTGACTAAGCACCTAAGCACGAGTCTCTACTCCACGCAACCACAGGTTGTGATCGCACGCCTACACAAAAGGCACGTCGTGATTCGCGACCTCGGGACTTTGACGTATGAGTCACTCCTGACTCTCCAACTCTCGAGCTCCAAAAGGGTTTTAAAGAGCCCTTATCTCCTCCTGTATCCCTTCTCTGCGTGACCACTATCTGTTCCCACCGGCTAAGCCTAAAGGTACGCGGTGTTTCAGGTATCGAAGATTTGAAGAAATTGACCCCTTGTACTTCAAACCCCGAGTTTCGAAACTCCGACAGGGCCTAGCTCTCGCTAGCTCCTCCTTCCATATGACCACTGGTTGCAAACCATAGCCTAACTCCAATCACATATCGGGACTTCGTGGTTTGCGAAGTGGATGGATCATTCAACACTTTACCCCGATCCTTGAATCTCCGACAACTTCGCTGGGAAATCAACGATCCACGCTCACCCCCAATCTACGGTTGCGATTATCCACAATTCAACGGCTAGAATTATTTTGTGATTTCGTCGATCGCGAATCCTTGTTTCTCACCACCCTTATCCACCTAAGTTCTGAAACCCCAATGGCTTTCGGATATTCGCCATGTGTCCTCTAACGATGAACGGTTCTGATGCTTTCAGGACTTTGACGAATCTGTCCCCCTCTGCATACACAAGATTAAACCTCATGCGCTTTATTCTAGATCCGTTGACTATCGGTCCTCTACACTAGATCTGACGATCTGCGGTGCTCCTCCTCCTGAGTTTTCTCATCTCTCAGACTTAGAAGATTTTTAGGCGTCGAAGACCTCAGCCTTCAATTCTTCTCTGCTAAAGGTATGTACTCAAAAGTATTATCCTTCCTGAGCTTCATCCCTTTGGATATTCGACCTCCTACACAAACCTTGCATTCGAAGATCTCGAATAACTTAGATTCGAGGAATTTTCTTGAAAATAAAATACCTTACGCCCACCTAGCGTTCTTCTGTGTTGTGCCTTCGAACTTTGGCTGCTTCTAGTCACTGTGCACTCCTTGCACCTGGATTCTCAAGTTTCCTTTGTTTTCTCTGAACCTCCCTCTCTGAATCATTCCCAGACTCAGTCAACGCACACCTTGCATTTGGTATTCACACCTTGCATACAAGGTTCAGAAGAGAAACAATTGAAACTTGTCCAGTTTCGTTACAGATTCATATTTTCAACCCTCGAATTACTCATCCATGAAATGAATTGATAACAATCATACATATAGAATAACATTCATGCAATCACACTTGAGATAAATACAATCCAAGGATTTGGGACAATTTTTGTCTGTTCTATTCATTCATAAAAACAAAAATACATAGTGTCTCTGCTACTCTACTCTGCTCTATTGATCTCTCCTACAATTACTCATTCATCCTTTTTCTTCTTTTTATTCCCCCCTCTATTACAATGTAACATCAATTATCTAAGGACCGACTCCATGAGCTCTCTCATCCTTTTCTGAAAACTATCAATTCAGACTTTTAAAACCAACAACTACACAGTCCTATTACAATAACTGCTCATTACTATTAGACAAAGTCAACACTCCATGTATGTGATTTCTTACAGTCCTTAGAGACTTTTCAAACAAGTTACAATATTCAAATTGCTCAACAAAATATCTCAACGACCCAATTAAATTCTAAGTTAATGCCGATTTGAATTTATGGTGTTGTTGAAATGTCTTTTGATTGCCTCCACGTGTGCATTGTCGTCTTTGAAGGCGATGCTCCTGCATCAATCATCTTTCCAAACCTTCATGGACAAGAAATAATGCATTATTCCAATGTCTTTCATCTCAAACTCTGAAGCAAGACCCCTCTTACAATCAACTATGAGCTCCTCCCCTCGAGTTATAAACAAGTCATCAACATATAGGATAAGAATGAAATTATCCTCTCCACATACAATGTAGTAGAGATTAGGATCTGCCTTGATACACAAATTTGCAGAGAGAATTGGAAAAAGAAGAAGAAGGAGAGAAATGCACATACTATCATAAAGGATTCCATTCAGAATCTGCATGCATGAAAAAACAAATAGATTTGATGTCTCAAATACTTCAGCAAAACAACCTTGGAGATCGCATCCCCGAGGGTGCAAAGAAGAAGAAGCCAGAAGATTTGAATTCCAAAAAAGGCAATTCTAGCCATGCCTTGATTGCAATCAACTCCTCTCCCGATGCTTGGATCGTAGATTCAGGAGCATCACATCACATGGTTACCTTAGAAGAAGTATAGTCTTCTTTGGATGCATCCAAAGGTCCTCCTATTCTGATGGGGGACAACTCTTCTGTCAAAGTCACCGGCAAAGGAAGGATTGAACTCACCAACGGAAGCTTTGAGAATGTGTTGCATGTTCCCAAGATTTCTGTCAAAATTCTCTCTGTGTATCAAATGAGGAATTCCGGCACCGGAAAGAAAGTCGTATTCACACCAAATTTCGTGGACATCTATGACATGCAAACCAACTCCAGGGTTTCTACCGGTGAGGTAAATCATCAGTCTAGATTGTATACATTTTTCTGAATTCATTGAACTTGATTCTGCTTTATTGCTTACTCATGCTGATGAAAGTAGTAGGATATGGCACGAAAGGTTTGGACATTTGAATTTCAGATACATGCAACAACTTAGCAAGCACAGATTAGTTGATGGTCTATCGGACATCCATTTCTCCAAGGGAGTACGTGAGGGATGTGTTCTCAGAAAACACCCTCAAGAGAAATTCGACAAGGGAAAGTCTCAGTGAGCTTCCGCACCTTTAGATCTGATCCACAGTGACCTTATGGTTCCTTTTCCGCATCCATCGATCAGCAAAGTGAGGTTTGTTTTCATTTGTGTTGATGATTTCTCACATTTTACTTGGATCTACTTTCTCAGGAAAAAATCCGAGGTCTTTCAACACCTCAAAGATTTCAAAGCTTTGGTTGAGACATAGTTCAAAAAGAAGATCAAAGTCCTCCTAACTGATAATGGGGGAGAGTATGTGAATCCTGAGATCCACAATCTTTTCCATGATGCGGGGATTCAGTTGCAGCATACAGTTCCCTACACTTCGCAGCAAAACGGATTTGTTGAGCAGAAAAAACGATCTCTAAAGGAGATGGCATCTTGCATGTTGCATGCAAAGTCACTGCCACAGAGACTATGGGCCGAAGCACTTAACTGTGCAACATACATCCAAAACATATCTCCCCATAGATCTGTCAAGGATAAGACCCCCTACGAGGCTTGGAGCGACCTCAAACCGAAAGTGACCCACTTTTGCATTTTTGGTTCTCGTCCATGGACCCGCATTCCCTCTGAAAAGAGGAAGGCACTTGATCCACAGAGCACAGAGTGAATTTTTGTTGGATACCCTGACGGTGTGAAGGGATATCGGCTTATTGATCTTTCCTCAGACCGACTCATCATTGAGTGTAGTGTCCAATTCGAGGAAAGTGTCTTGCATGTACCTCAGCAGCCGCATGCAGACACCTTCACTCTTCCACCTGTCCGAGATGATGAGCATGCACATGCCGACTCTTCTTCAGACGAGAGTTTTGATTCAGAGGACTCAGATGATTCATATTCAGATTCAGAGTCAGTAGAGTCGGATGCAGAGTTAGAGAATCCAAATGCAGTTGCAGAGCTAGAGCAGAGGCCCAAGTGGGCACAGACTACTCTTCAGGATGTAGGGGATCTCGTTGGTGCTCCAACCAATACTAGGAGGACTCGATCTGATTTCGAGGAGCCTCCTATTGCACTCACTGCCACTAAACCATTGCCTTCCAGACATATTTTCGTCGTTCAGTCTTCAGATCCACAGTCTTATGGCGAGGCTACTAGAAATCCCTTTTGGAAATCCACCATGCAGGAGGAGTGCAACTCCCTCCTCGAGAAGCAGACTTGGGATGTGGTTCCCCTTCCTTCTGGGAGGAAACTTGTCAGATGCAGATGGGTCTACAAGACCAAGAGCGCAACAGATGGACAGATCAGCAGATACAAAGCCAGGCTTGTCACCAAAGGCTTTCAGTAGGTTCATGGTATTAACTATGATGAAACCTTCGCTCTAGTAGTGAAGATGGATTCCATATGATTGGCACTTGCCATTGCGACAGCCAAGGGATGGGAATTCCGTCAGATGGACATGAAGAATGCATTTCTTCACGGTGATCTCTCTGAGGAGATCTACATGGATCAACCCTAGGGATTTATGCAGGACTCATCTTTGGTCTGTCGACTGAAGAAGTCACTTTATGGCCTCAAGCAGGCTCAGAGGGCATGGTATGCCAAGATGGACTCCTACCTGTTGTCATAGAACTTTGTACGTTGCAAATCAGACCCGAATGTATACATGCTCAGGACAGTTGATTCACTTCTACTTTTAGTTATGTATGTCGATGATTTTTTGATCATCGGTTGCTCGAATTCAACGATTGCTTCAGTCAAGAGGATTCTTCATGACAGGTTTTTTATGATGGACACGGGTCTGCTACACTTCTTCCTTGGACTTGAGATCAGTCAGGATGCATCAGGCATCAAACTGTCTCAAGCCAAGTATGCATGAGATCTCCTTGAAAGATTTCACATGACAGACTGCAAGTCTGCTCCAACTCCTTTCCTATCAGGAGTCAAACTTGAGGATGGCGGGGAGACTCCATTGGTTGGCAGCACACTGTATAGACAGCTAGTGGCGAGCTTCTTGTATCTCACACACTCCAGACCAAACCTCTTATATGCAATTGGCATAGTTTCCAGGTTCATGCAGGAGCCGCATGAGCTACATTGGAAAGTTGCAAAGTGTATCCTTCGATATGTACAGGGCACCATCACCTTTCGGATTCATTATACAGCAAACTCTACATTAGATCTCATTGGGTTTACTAATTCCGACTGGGCTGACGATAGCATTGATCGCAAGTCCACATATGGTTACTCACTCAGTCTTGGTTCTGGGCCTATCTGTTGGTCGAGAAAGAAGCAAGCTACCATTGCTCTATCTTCAGCTGAGGCAGAGTACAGAGGGGTAGTTAACCTAACCATTCAGGCTATGTGGCTACAACATTTTCTCACTGAGTTGGGCATTCAGTTTCATCGGTCGATCGTCATCTGGTGTGACAACCAGAGCACTCTGAAGTTCTGCAAAGATCCAGTTTAGAGGCAGCAGACGAAGCACATCGAGATCCACATGCACTACACCTGGGACTTGGTACACGAGGGGATCATCGACTTACAATTATGTCCTTCAGCAGAACAGACGACAGACATTTTCAGCAAGACCTTCACTGAGCAGAAATTTCATTCTCTGGGAGGTCATCTTGGAGTGAAAGACACGGTTTCCTAGCAACTATAGTTCTTTTTTTACATACATTGTACCTTGAGGGGGGGTTTTTCCCATGAGGTTTTCCCTCTTTCCTCACTTTATTTTCAGTGTATCTTTTGTACTTGGGTACCTAACATGGCCTCGTTGCCGAGACCCAATATTTATTTTCACCATAGTGATGTCCAGGGGGTTCCATGTAAATGTGTTGACCTGCACAGAATAGATCTAGCTAAACAATGATACACACATTTGAAGAGAGAATTGGAAAAAGAAGGAGAGAAAAAATGAAAAGAATTCTCATTAACCATTGTGAATAATGAATAATTTACACATGATATACTCTGTATAAATCAATGAGTTCGACTTGAGGTGAACCAAGTCGCCATAGTGGTGGTCTAGAGTGATCTGGACACACACCAGTAGTTACGGGAGTGAACTGCCACCTATTCTAGTCTCTCAGGCAGTTACGGGAGTGAACTGCCACCTAGTTGAGTTAACTAGTCAACTAGTCTTCAGTTAACTGATTGAATAGAAAATAGTGAGTTAACTCAAGGAATCAAGGCTAATGCGCCACTTTGGTGATGATACCAAGGCAAGGTTGAATTATCATGGTGATGATCCCAATGCAACATCTAAACTCAACTCAACTAGTCAAACTGAAGTGTGAACTGAAAGAGAATATTCTCCAAGTAGAATATTCTCTCCTAAAATATAGGAGACTGGATAATGACTAATTATGACTAATAAACAAATAAAAAACCTTAGGAAAAAGAAATCCTAGGTGTGTGTGAAGTAACTCCAACATGCCTTACTCTTCTCAAATCCCATCTGCAGCAAGTAAGAGTCAATCTTGAAATATCAAGCTCGTGGAGCTTGCTTCAGACCCTACAATTCATTTTTCAAGAGGCACGCGTGGGACTCTCTCCCAAACACTTTGAACCCATATGGCTGCTCAATGTATACCTCCTCCTCTATAAGACCATTCAGAAATGTTGTCTTCACATCCATCTGATGGATCTTCCAACCCATCTTCACTGCAATGTCCTCCTCATGGAAGTATATCTTCCAATTGTTGTGAATGTATCATCATAGTCAATCCTCTCAGCGTGAGAGAATCCTCTCACCATAAATCGAGCCTTTTGTTTCTCAATGTTGCCATATGCAACATACTTAATCTTGTACAACCACCTGGAAGTCACCACTGACTTTCCCTCTGGCCTAGGCACCACCTCCCACACATCATTCCCCATGATAGAATCATACTCCTCCTACATGGCCTCTCTCTAGACCTGTTGGTATGATGCCTTCTCATAAGTAGTGGGCTTGAAATATGTGATGCTAGTCACCATGGCCAAGTACGAACAAAACCTCTTTAGTGTTATGCTCTCTCTCATAAACTTGTGGGGCTCACCAACTAGCGCCTTGGCTTCCTTCAAGGTCTCCTGAAACCATCTCGGTTTCCTCTTCCCTGAAGTAACCTTCTGTGGAGCACTACACTCATTCCCTTCAGTCTCATCCATATATCTCACCATAGATGTCTGAGATCCTAAAGCACTTGCACCTGTGGTCTGTTGAAATATTGTAACTGCAAAGAATATTCTATTTATTATTGATATATTATTCATTAGATCAATTCCCTTTTGTGGATTGATCATGTTAGGCATTGTAATTGACTAAATCCCCTTTTGCGGATTGGTCAAACCCTAAATGTAATATTCAAATTAAGAAGTCGGCCCCCAGGCAAATTAAAGTGGTTCTAACCACCTAGAAAGAGAAGTTGGCCCTGCCAGTGAAGAGACACCTCCTTTCACCACTTGTCATTTTGTATAAATAAAGGAAGCCAGCGCCTCATTTATTCACTCACTCATTCAATCATCCAGAGCGGAAGTTTGGTAGCTGCAGTTGGAGAAGAAGGACGAGAGAGAAGCACATTGCTTGGGAGAGGATATTCTCTAGTGTTTGGTTTATTGTCTTTGCATTGTATTAACTATCTATATTAAGGAATTTTTTTTGGGGTTTTCTTCCCCATGAGGGTTTCCCAGGATAAATGTTGTGTATATTGTGATTGTGTTTCTCTCAGTGATCCTATCTATGTTATGGTTATCTAGTAAATTGAAAAGAAACATAATAATAGCTTAAACTCTAACATGGTATCAGAGCTAAACTGAAGAGAGCATCTTTCACTGGATAAAGAAAAACGTCATTGTTGTCGTACAAGAAAATTAGGGATTTTTCTTGGAGAGGAATTTTTGCCTAAAACCCATCTAGAAAAGTGTGCCCTACCCTAGTGAAGCTTTTGGCATCTTGAGCGCACCTTTTCAGTGGATAGAACTCTCGGAAAGTGAAACCCTAGTTTTCATCAGTACCAGAAGTACCAGAAAACCAAAAGCACCAGTCCATAAATCCGTTGGTCAAGTTTGATGGGGGGGAATTTGAATTTTCATAAATCTGATTGTACAAGCTTACTCGCCTCAGCTCGGCACATCTAGCCCCTGGATCAGAATTTCAAAATTTGAAGTTTGAAAAAATTAGGGTTTCCTCATAAAACCCTAATTTGCAGTTGCAATTGCAGTTTCAAAATCAGTTGCAGTTGCAGTTTCAGAATCAGTTGCAGTTGCAGTTTCAGAATCAGATGCAGTTGTAATACCAGTTGCAGTCACCCTTGAAGTTTTTAAGAGTTGATAATTATTACCGCTGGTGCTAGATGGTGCCACTACCTACAAATGTTATCAGAGGCGTGTACTCACATATGTTTAAATTGTTAATCTTTAAAGGGTATTTGCAGGAGAAGGGATCTCTTGCCATAGATCCAAAAGGATCTCAAGATCCAACATACTCAGAGGAATCATGCAACCCAAGTTTGATTATTTTGATATGCATCTAATTTTTATGGCATTATTTTGATCTAGGTTGCATGTTGAAGCTATGACCATCATATTAACCTTTGGTGAAAATTAAAATCAAGGTATTAGATGGATTAAAGTTGAGATAATAGATTTTATTCTCTAACCCAACCTTCTGTCAAGATAGAATATTGCCCTAGTACAAAAGACAGGTTGAAGAAAGCACTCGTCGTCTTGAATGAAGGAGACTTGGAAGAAAAGCAACACACTCATTCTTGAAGACAAGGCTCCATGTCCCAGGTTTGATTAAGTTGATAAGATTCAAAGTTGCACATGACAAGTTACAAGTAAACACTATAGTTGAGGTAGCAGTCTTTAGAAAGTATTATACTTGGTAGCAAGTGAGCATATTGAGATAAATGCTTGATGTAACAGATACAACTAACATCTCCTCTAGGAGAAACTTCTTGTGTTGATTCTAGGTTACCATGAAGAAATGTTAGATCACAACAGTAGAAGAGTGTTGACCTCATTTTGTATTGTATTTCTTACCTTTGATCTTTGCCTCAGATAGCTCACAAGTGATATCTATAAAGGAGCTACTATGATGATTATTTGTGTTTTGTTTTATCTAATATTATCAAAAGAGTATTATTCTTGTTTGTTTCTTTGTTGACCTTGTTTCGGGTCACAAGTGATAACCTTGAGGAAGCTATAGTGAAGGTTGAAGAAGGAAACATATTAGATGAGATATGAAGCAGACTATGTACATGACAATATACACTCATGTACCAAAGAAGATGAAGAAGAATCTATCTTTTGAGATTCAGAGTATATCATATGAAGATTGATTGAAAGGAGAAGAAGGCTCCAAAGATGACCGAACATTAGAACAAGAACTCTCAGTAGAATTGTTCAAAGGTTAATGAAGCCACCTTGATGGGAAGCAGAACTCGTTTGAAGCCTGACTCTGTATTTCATATTTAGACTTGGTATTCAACACCAAGTATACCCTGTAAGAGATGATGAAGTCCTTATAGACTCAAAAGAAATCGAGAGTAATCTTGATCCCAGAAAGGATCAAAGACAACTTCCAAGACTAGGAGACAGATGACGTGAGAAGACTAGATCGTAGCTTCAGAAACTTCTAGGAGATATGAAATCTCCTGGGAAGATTCCCTTGTTTCAATAATAGAGAAAGAAGCAAGTCAGAAAGACTAGGATATGGATTCTTCCGTGAGACTAGAAGAGAAGTCAGTATTGACTTCCAAAATTGATCTATATAGATCAAGCATGTTGCATATGTACAAAGCCTGATGTGTGTCTAGAGGATTCTCCCAGCAAGAGGGAGAAGACTATGGCGAGACACTTACTCCAGTAATTGAAGAAATAGTTCCAATATTTATGAAGACAACCAGAACAACCATGATTCATATATATTATGAGATGTAGGGGGAGCAATCCCCCTATTTAAAATTGAGTGGCAGTTGGTGCATTACATTAGTTGGGTCATGGAGACATGACCACAATAAAAGATAGAGTTACCTCCATGAAAGAAGAAAATCTACCTTCATTATCAGTTATTGAGCCACTCTCAGTTTTGAATGAAGTTGTTGTCGTGATAGAATAAGAGGAGTTACTCATAGATTTCAGCAGTCACAATGAGAATGGAGCAACCAATCTCAGCTTCAGAGCAACTGCAAGTGCAAAGTCCCAATTCCTGAAGGAACAGTTGCAGAGAGAATAGAGGACATACTCCCAGACAGTGAGACAGATAGTGCTTTGCAAAAAGCACATAGAACTAGCACATGATTGTGCAGATTGAGTTGCAGCTGAGCAAGTGTACCAGATTGGTACAAAGTGATGTGAAAAAATTGATTTGAATTTGAATACAGAAAGACTCAGATCCTCAAGTTGAAGAAGGCTCTGTACGTGTTGAAGCAAGCTCCTAGAGCTTGGTATGGAAGAATTGACAGTTTCCTGACAGGCTTGGGATTTACCAAAAGTGAAGCTGATTCTAACCTTTATCTCAAGGTTATGAATGATGAGCCAGTGATGTTACTACTATATGCAGATGATGTATTCTTGACAAGATGAAGAAAATATCATCACAAATTGCAGAAGAAGCTCACTACAAAGTTTGATGAAAGACCTATATGCAGTATCTCTTAGGTCTTGAAGTTTGGCACAACACAGAGAAGATCTTCCTTAACCAAGGGAAGTATGCAATTAAAATGAAGAGGTTTGACATGTTGAAATGTAAATCCATGTACACACCCATGGAAACGTAGTTGAAGCTCCTGGTAGATACCTCGTCAAAATTAGTTGATGCCACTATGTACAGACATATTATTGGTTCAATGATGTGTATGACAAATAACAGACTAGATATATGTTTGGCCTTGAGTCAATATCTGGTAGAATCCAGACGTGTTCACATTGTTGTTGCAAAAAATATGATGAGATACATTAAGGGTACGTTGGATTTTGGTCTCTATTATACTAGAGATCATGACTTCAGACTAAGTGGTTACACCGATTCAGATTGAGTTGGAATTGTTTCTAATAAAAAGAGCACTTCAGGATGTTGTTTTAGTCTGAGGTCAGCCATGACTTCATCACAGAGTAGGAAGCAATCAAGTATTGCTCTCAGCACAGAAGCGGAATACATTGTTGCATGTTCCTCCAATTGTGAAGTTGTATGGCTTCAGAAGTTGTTGACAAATCTATTTGATCTAGAGATGGAAGCCACTGTGATCCTATGTGATAACCAGAGTTGTATAGAGATGATGTGTTCTATGATGAGTCGAAGCACATAGAGATCTGTATCACTTCATTCATGATATGTTGTAGAGAGGAGCCATAAAGCTCTAGTATGTTAGCATAGATGAACAAGTTGTTGATGTGTTGACCAAAACACTATCTCGTGTAAAGTTTGAGCACTTTTGAGATAATCTTGGTGTAGTCTGAAAGGACCGTCCTCGAAAGGGGGAGTAGTGTTGTGATGCCAACTTCATGCTGCGATGCCAGCCTAGTGCTGAATATTTCCAGCTTCGTGCTAATGATGTGTTGTCAGCCTCTTGTTGTGATGTCAGCTTTGTGTTGATGATGTGTTGTCAGCCTCGTGTTGTGATACCAGCTTCGTGCTGATGATGTCTTACCAGCCTCGTGCTGATGATGTTGTGTTGCCAGCCTCGTGTTGTGATGCCAGCTTCATGCTGAAGATTCTCATCCTAGTGTTGATGTTGATTATGCTCCAGCCTCCGTGTTGTGATGTTGATGTTGTTGATGATGCTCTAGCCTTCGTGTTGTGATGTTGATGTCGTTGATGATGCTTCAGCCTTTGTGCTATGATATTGTTGTTGTTGATGTTGTATCAGCCTTGTGTTTTTATTGATGATGATGATGTATTAGTGTTATACCAATCCATGTTGATACAGATGATGATGTATTAGTGTTATACTAATCCATGTTGATACAGATGATGATGATGATGCCACTTCAGCTTCTTGTTGAAGACGATGATGATGATGATGTTATTTCATCTTTCATGCTGAAGATGATGATGTTACCTTAGCCTCATGCTAATGATGCTACTCCAGCTCCATGTTGTGAATGACGATGATGAAAAAAACTTCTGATGATTTATAGAAATGCCAGTCAGTGTTCCAGATGTTGTAGATGTTGTTTCCCTCTCTCGCTCTCTCCTGATGATGTTGTAGAATACCCTTCTGTTAAGGGGGAGTGTTGAAATATTGTAAATGCAAAGAGTATTCTATTTATTATTGATGTATTATTCATTAGATCAATCCCCTTTTGTGGATTGATCATGTCGGGCATTGTAATTTACTAAATCCCGTTTTGCAGATTGGTCAAACCCTAAATGTAATATTCAAATTAAGAATTCGTCGCCCAGGAAAATTCAAGTGGTTCTAACCACCTAGAAACAGAAGTCAGCCCTGCCATTGAAGAGACACCTCCTTTCAGCACTTGTCAGTTTGTATAAATAAAGGAATCCAGTGCCTCATTTGTTCACTCACTCATTCGATCATCTAGAGAGCAAGATTGGTAGTTGCAGTTGGAGAAGAAGGAAGAGAGAGAGGCGCATTGTTTGGGAGAAGATATTCTCTAGTTTTTGGTTTATTGTCTTGGCATTGTATTGGCTATCTATATTAAGGAAGTTTTTGTTGGGTTTTCTTCCCCATGAGGGTTTCCCAGGATAAATGTTGTGTATCTTGTGGTTGTGTTTCTCTCAGTGATCCTATCTATGCTATGGTTATCTAGTAAATTGAAAAGAAACCTAATAATATCTTAAACTCTAACATGGTCTATGTACCAACTACCTATTATCCTATAGTTTTATTGGGTGGACCAGTCACCCTTGAACTCGATGTAATAGACACCTGAGGATGTCTCCCCTATGATGTATCATTATGTATCTGTGGGACCTCCTCAACTCTATCTCTCAACTCACAATATCTCTGAAAGGATCTATCCTCCTCGAATCTAACATCTCTCCTCAGTGCTAGTATGTAGATCTAATAGGCCTTTGAGAACCCTCTCTAGCCAACAAGGATCCCCTTCTCGTTTGTTGGATCCAACTTTTTCCTCTTCTCAGAAGGGATATGAGAGAAAGTTAGTCACCCAAATATGCGAAGGTGTCCAGCATCTGGCCTCCTCCAAGTGAAGGCCTTCTCAAGATTCTTACTCCCTATAGCTCTATGTGGACTCTTGTTTTGTAGATACATTGTAGTACTACAAGCCTCATCCCATAAGAAAAATGGCAACCCCTTATCATGCAACATAGATCTCGATTCACCAACAATAGCCCTGTTCTTCCTCTCAACAACCCCATTCTGTTGGAGGTTGTAAGGAATGGTCAATTGTCTCCTGATACCCTCCTAGGTGCAAAAATATCCAAACTCAATGGAGGTATACTCACCCCATTGTTCGACCTCAAGACCTTGATCTTTCTGCTTGTATGGTTCTCCACAAGAGCCTTAAACTCTTGGAACCTCTTGAATACCTCACTCTTGGTCTTCAGGAAATAGATCCATGTCCTTCTAGAGTGGTCATCAATGAATGTCACATAGTACTCACATCCACCCAAGGAAACTGATGACATGGGACCGCACACATCATAGTGTACCAAATCAAGTATCTTAATTGATCTACTATCACTGCACGAAAAGACAGTGTTGGTGTACTTCCCAAGATCACACCCCCTGCATACCTCTTTATTCTCAGTGTTGAACTGTGGCAATCCTGTCACAATCTCCCTCAACACCCTAAAAGATCCATGTTGCAAGTGAGCCATCCTCCCATGCCAAAGCTCACACAACTGACTATTGTTGTTGCTACTATCCAAAGCATGTAATGGATGAAAATGGTGAGATCTATGGATGAGACTAAGGGGCATGAGGGTAGTGCTCCATAGGAGGTTACTTTAGGGAAGAGGAAACAAAGATGGTTTCAAGAGACCTTGAAGGAAGCCAAGGAGCTAATTGGTGGGCTCCATAGGTTGATGAGAGAGAGCAGAACACAAGAGAGATTTGGTTCGTACTTGGCCATGGTGACTAGGATCAAAAATTATGAGCCCACTACTTTTGAGTAGGCAATATACCAACATGTCTGAAGAGAGGCCATGCAGGAGGAGTATGATTCCATCATGCAAAATGATGTGCGGGAGGTGGTGCCTAGGCCAAAGGGGAAGTCAGTGGTGACTTCCAGGTGGTTGTACAAGATTAAGTAGGTTGCATGTGGCAACATTGAGAAACACAAGGCTCGATTTGTGGCGAGAGGATTCTCTCAAACTAAGGGGATTGACTATGATGAGACATTCGCACTAGTTGTGATATACTTCCATCAAGGGTATTATGGCCATTGCAGCAGAGAGGGGTTGGAAGATCCATCAAATGGATGTGAAGGAAACATTTCTTAATGGTCTTATAGAGGAGGAGTATACATTGAGCAGACACAAGGGTTCGAGGTGTTTGGGAGAGAGTCCCACGTGTGCCTCTTGAAAAAGGCATTGTATGGTCTGTTGCAAGCTCCACAAGCTTGGTATTTAAGGATTGACTCTTACTTGTTGTAGATGGGCTTTGAGAAGAGTGAGGCGGCTCTGAATCTCTACTACATTGTTTATGGAGATGATACTCTCATTCTTATCCTATATGTTGATGACTTGTTTATCACTGGAGGGGAGGAGCTCATAGTTGATTGTAAGAGGGGTCTTGCTTCAAAGTTTGAGATGAAATACATAGGATTGATGCATTATTTCTTGGGAATGGAGGTTTGGTAGGTGGATGGGCATGTATTTTTGGGACAAGGGAAGTATGCAGCAAATATTCTAAGCAGATTTCAAATGGAGGATTACAGACCCATGTCGACGTGTATGGTCACCAACATGAAGAAGCTTAGTGATTTTGAGTCTGAATTGGTGGATGCCGAGAGATATCATCAGTTGATTGGTTCGTTGATGTATCTGGTCAACACTAGACTAGATATTTGTTTTGTTGTGAACACTCTTAGTCAGTATATGGAGAAGCCTAGGAGTGTGCACTGGATAGGAGAAAAATATGTTTTGAGGTACATGGTAGGATTAGTGGATTATGGTTTGGACTACGTCAGAGATGATGGGGTCAGGTTGATTGGCTATACAGACTCACATTGGGTACGATGTGCAGTTGACAGGAAGAGCACTTTAGGGTGTTGTTTCGGGTTGGGATCAAGAGTTGTTTCCTAGTTTCACCGGAAACATAGGTCAGTGGCACTGAGTTCTGCTAAGGAAAAGTATATGGCAACTAGTCAGGCCAGTTGCGAGGCTATTTGGCTTCACAAGTTGTTGGTTGTTCTATTTAGTCATGAGTTGAGGCCTACAGTGATCCATTGTGATAATCAGAGTTGTATCAAACTCCTTGAGAATCCAGTCTTTCACGACATGTCCAAATGCATAGAGATCAGATACCACTTCAACTGTGATTGGGTTCAGAGAGGAACGGTTCAACTTGAGTACATATCTACTAATGAGCAGATTGCGTACATTCTCGTGAAGTCTTTACCAAGGGGCAAGCATGTCTACTTCAGAGACAATATGGGAGTGGTGAAGAACACTTTCCTCGATAAGAGGGAGTGGTTCCCCAGTGTTATTGAGTGCCTAACACTAAAGGGGGGAAATTGACCCTCACTCACTTTACTTTATGTTATAAAGTCAAAGTGACTTTATGAGCTTTTAATAATAAAGTGACCTTGGGAACTTAAGTTAAGGGGGAGATCTAATCTCCACCCTTGATCTTGGATGGCTAAGATATAATCCTAGCCATTGATTCCTAGGTCAGCCTAATGGGGAGGCTAAAGAGAAAAGTGAAGGAGGAGGCATCCATTGTTCATTTTGAGAGGAAGAGGAGAAAAGAGTTTTTGGACAAGAGAGGAGGAAGAGTGCACCATTGAAGGAAGGCGCACAAGCTTGAGGGCACACTTTGTGAAGGAGGGTGCACCAAGTGTGAGGGCGCACCTTCTTGTGGAGAAGAAGGGCGCAAGAGAAGCTCCAGGAGAGACTCGACTACCAAGCTTGAGCGCAAGATAGATTGCAGCAACAAAAAAGGGTGCAAATCCCAAGGACAGCGTGCACTTCAAGGAGAGACTCGACTACCAAGCTTGAGATGAGGTGGTTATTGTAAATCATGTTCCTCATGTTTATTTCCTTCCTGTAATATTTCTCTAAGAGCTTTGTTATTGCACGGTTTGTAGTTGGAGTAAAGGAAATATGGAAGACGGGAAAACAGGCGAAACTGAGACTATCCTACCACTGTCACCTCAATAGGATAACTCTTTTTGTTTAGGGTCGTAGGCCCAAGGGAGACGTCCCCGGTAACCTGGGGTTCTGAAAAGGAAAAGGCTTAAAAGGCTACGTGATATTTTCCCCCTCACAAGTCACCATCGATCAGAAAGTCTCGGCTAATCAGCCAATAAAGATAAATAATAACCAAAAGAGTGTACATGCTCGAGACAAAGCAACGAGAAAACTATACATGCGCAAGATCACTTGCTGGTTAGTACTTCATATAATCAAAGACTTATGATATAAAGCAATTTGATAGACAATATTGATGAAGCAATTCAACGATGTACAATAGCAATGATTACAATATATATATCACTTCTAAATAAATGTTAATGAAGCTTCATTATAAACAATGGCAATTTATCATCAATCTAACAATACTAGAAGCAACGCCTTAGCCAATCACTCAATTGCTTTAAAGATAAATATATGATGCAAGATATAAGTATAACACAAGTAGATAATGGAAGCAATAGGGTTAGTAAGTTTTAGTCTAAGCTAGGGTTAGAATGAGTTAATGATTGTTCAAGAATATTTAGAAGTTGTGTGAGATCAAGGTACTCAACGCAAGAAGTCTTAGATCAATGCATTATTAGGGAAAATGGAGTCAAAATAACTACAAATGTTGAAGGGATGAAATGATAGTGATATGGCTAAAGACAAGAGGGTTAGATGTTGAGGTGTTGCTAAGGCAAGGCCTCAACAACGAAACCATAGGGGAGAAAGGCTCACTAAAGTTTGTAAACCCTGGGCCTTAGTGCTTTATCCTCCTTCTTTAGCTCATTAACAAGATAAAAAAGGCTAGCTTGAGTAATAAATGATATGGCTAAGGACAAGAGAGTTTAATGATGAAATGTTGCTAAGGCAAGGCTTCATCAATCAAACCCTAGGGGGAAATGGCTCACTAAGGTGTAGAAACCCTAGGCCTTAGTGTGTTTTCCTCCTTCCTTAGATCAATGACAAGATAAAAACAGCTAGGCTAGAAGAGTAGAAGTAGAGTGCTACTATGGCAAGGCTCTATCTAACTTAGTAGGGACATGAAACAAGGACACCAACATGTGCTTGTCCCCTAGGGTTTAATTCAGCAAATTATAATAACAAAATGCAAGTAAACAATACCATAACCATTCAATAAAGAAGTGTTTTGCATAAATTCACTTACATCTACCAAGCATTCATATAGCCAAACCCTAGTTATAAACCTTCCACCAAGAAAATTCCAAAATAGCCAAGAAAGAGACTCCTTCAACAAGTGCCCATCAATTTTCAGCCGAAAAACCCTAAAAGAGGGCGCAAATTTCAGACCTCACCAAGTGGTGAGTGAAAGATGATGTTTAAAATGAGAGTTTTTCTCTCTTACTTATACAGTACAAATGACCTTAGTTAAATTTTAGGTCACCAAAAGGCTGACAAGACCAAAATGCCAAATAATATTGTTTTACGTTAAATGTCATAAATTAAACCCTAATCAATAAAAAGTGAGACGTCATGCCCTTTCTAGGGTGACGTTAGCCCTTTTTAGGGCAGCATTGGCCTATTGGAGCAAAATGTTAGCCCTCCTTGGGCCTCTCCAACCTGCCACACGTGCCACACTGCCTCCCCAAAACGTCCACAATGTTGGATGACGTCATGGGCATCCTCGATGACGTCATGGGCCTTCCAAGGCCAACGTTCCAGTGGAGAGGGCACAACCCCCTAGGTAAGGCTCTGTCAGGGTGCCTTTGTGGAACATCCTCCTCTTCGGTTTATTCTTTACCCAAGCTTAAATGTCCCGATGATGGGTCCTGATATGGACTCGAAATGTCGATCTCCGATTAACAATACTGTGGTTCCTCTGAATACTCCAAACCTTCCTTCCCACATAAATCTTAATGTTCAGATTCAATCCCTGTACGGTAGGGAGACTCTGGATAAAATCCCCCTTATGGAAAAGCTCAGAGTAAAGATCCAACGAAGAGTAGCATATTTGGGAGTAGTTTACTATTTATCTCTGCTCTTCAGTTTATTCTTTACCCAGGCTTAGATGTCCTAATGATGGGTCCTGATATGGATTTGAAACGTCGACCTCTGATTAACAATACCGTGGTTCCTCTAAATCCTCCAAACCTTCCTTCCCACAGAAATCTTAATGTTCAGATTCAATCCCTGTATGGTAGGGAAACTCTGGATGAAATTTGCCTTATGAAAAAACTCTGAGTAAAGATCAAACAAAGAGTAGCAGATCTGGAAGTAGTTTACTATTTATCTCTGCTCTTCGGTTTATTCTTTCCCCGGGCTTAGATGTCATTATGATGGGTCCTAATATGGACTCGAAACGTCAACCTCCGATTAACAACACTGTGGTTCCTCTGAATCCTCCAAACCTTCCTTCCCACATAAATCTTAATGTTTAGATTCAATCCATGTATGGTAGGGAGACTATGGATGAAATCCCCCTTGTGGAAAAGCTCAGAGTAAAGATCCAACGAAGAGTAGCAGATCTGGAAGTAGTTTACTATTTATCTCTGCTCTTTGGTTTATTCTTTACCCGGGCTTAGATGTCCTAATGATGATTCCTGATATGGACTAGAAACGTCGACCTCTGATTAACAATATTGTGGTTCCTCTGAATCCTCCAAACCTTCCTTGCCACATAAATCTTAATGTCCTCCTCTTCTTCGGTGCAAACCCCTCTGTCTTGTCTCTGCCCCCTGTTGGGGTCTGTTGGCAGCCACCAATTTTTTTTATTCTTATCACAATCAAAGTTCCTAGAAAGAGATTTTATCTTTCCATAGCTGCCATCACCTCCGATTTGTAAAATGTTTATGTTTTTGAGTTTCGAGGCGATGATTGGGTTAAGATTATCTTATTGAGTTTTTTTCGTTTGCATTTTTGTTTGTTTTAAATTCATGACTATAAGCATGAATTTAAATATAAAACTTGGCCTTGGTTTCATATCTTTTACCTTAGAAATATCGTTTTGAAGGCACCCATATATGGTTAAAACTCAAGTCTTATAAACTTATTGATTAATACACTATCGAAATCTTTGTGTATTATGGGTATCCTGACTTCATTGGTTCTATAGTTTATTGTTGATTTAATTTGTGAAATGTTTGAATGCACAAAAACATTGGTTTAACAGTTGATATAGTTCTCATGAGCTCAATTGTCATATCAACATTCATATCAATTGGTACAGGCATGTTGTACCTACGTTTTCATTTCACTTTGTCGGCCTAAACATTAATGAGATCATTCATTATGCGAATTGGGGTTTTGTATTGTGGAGGGTTTGGCACTCATCATGAGAAATGGTCTATAGTTTTACGAGCCCTCTGGTTTTCGTTTTCCCTAACTCTTTTGTTTGAGTTATGATAGTCCCCAAACTTTGCAATTTTCGTGCCATTACATTTCACATAGACTTTTCTCTGCTCCTTGTCTTCTGGAAACCCAAACCTATCCCTTGTGAGATCTGTTGTATCCTTTTCACAGTGGCAATGGCACCTGTGGTTCATATCGAGCCGAACGGATGCCAAGCTCTTATGTCCCATGACGATGCTATAGACGACCTGAAGGCTCATGGGTGGGATGTGTTCCTCAAGAAGTTCGAAGGCTACAATCTCCAGGTTGCAAAGGCCTTGGCATAGAGTTTTTACAGTTTTAGGGCCAAGGTCGGGGATGTACAATTGGATATAACATAGGATTTCATAAGCAGGGCGACAAGACTCCCATTAAAAGGCGAAAGGTGGTTTAAGAACGTTAAAATAGAGGATGTCTCCTGGAGTTTATTCATGGCTTCCTGCAAATCCACTTGTTGTACAAAATATATTCCCATTGCTTTTCTAAAACCTAGATGACACAGTTTCGTTTTAATTTTGAAATAGTTTGTCACCTGTGAAGGTCGGTATGGGTTGGTTTTTCTGTATCACATTCGGTTGCTTATGATTTTCATAGGGTTTGAGTTGAGTATGTCATTCTACCTACAAATGAGCCTTTACAAAATGTCTAAGTGCTATAAGAGACAGAGCATAAATACTCTGTCAAGTTTGTTTCATTATGGGCTCGTTAAGATATTGTTGGTTTCTCACCTGTCACAAATCGGTGATAGTTGGGAGGGTTTTCTGAGACGAAATGGCTTCGCCTAGGTGGACAATACAGTCAGTCCTCATTTAATTGCAAACCCCAATTTGGATAGACTAGTAACTAAAAGTCAGATCTTCAATTCACATGATGGATCCGAATTAAATGAACCAGCTTTTGTTGTTGATAAAATCCCTATGGAGAAGGAATTACCATGTAGGTTTTCACCTAGAAGATCTTTGGAACAGGTAATTACTAAATTAAAAGAAAAGGATCACTCTGTGCCTATGAAGGAATATAATTTAAACAATAATGATAAACCTGTTGTGAACAATTTTCGTAAGGGAAAGAAACCACAGAGCATGGATTTAAATTTCAGGAATAAGAATGTTGGTCATTTGATTTCTAGAAAACTAAGAAATCGAAAGAATAATCATCTGATCTCGATCGATACGATCGAGATCGATGATCGGTGTTCAGACCGAGAGATAGACGATTTCTTGGCTCGTGAAGACCCAGAAAATCAATGTCCCAGGAAAGCGGTTGTTACCCAGGTTGAAAAGTATGACTTCATGTCTAATTTACCCCCATGTCTCAAGGGCAAGGAAGGTTTTTCAGGTATTGGTCACGACCTAGAATAGGCCACAATGAGACATGAGGCACCTGTTGTCGAGTGTATTCCACGTCGGCCTGCCATTACCCCAGTGCACTGTGACAACTGCCTCGACCGGATAGAGCGTTGTTATAGAGATATTTCGCTCTTACAAGCTCAAGTGAAATGCTTGGCTACTCGAAATGCCCTATTGGAATGAGAGAACTTTGACTTGAAGGAACACATAGAAAGGGAAAACAAAAGATTTAAGAAGTGCGGGAACATTATAATAAAAAATACAACCAGTTTCAAGGCCATTATAAATTCCAAACTCTCAGATCCTTCTTTTGCTAATTTCTAATGGTAAAATGATTTTGTTTTGATTTTATTCTATTCTGTTATAAAAAAAAATTAAATAGGCATATTTAATTTGATTTCTTTTGCTAATAATAAGACTAACTACAGAATCTATGATTATGTAACCAATCTTTTTTGAATAATAATTAGTATTGTTATCTGAATATCAAATCGGTTTTTCTATCTACAGAAAGTTGATGGTTATGATGTTGATTGCATGGAGCAAACACCTTGGGACATATGCTCAGTTATTCTGTAGTTTTCTGCCTTTTATGTTTATAAAACTTTGGTTTATCTTTGACAAACCAACTCATGCATGAGTGGTTTCTAGTTTCTCTATTTTTGCAATATTATATAATTTTTGTGGATTCAACTCAATCTTTTATGATAAGAGCATTTGAACCCTGAACTAGTTTAAATATTGGTCACTCTTAGTAGTGAGACATTTTTTTTGGACACATTATGGACATATGACTATCAAGACTGATATGGAGAAGTTGTTCACTCTTTGGCTTTAGACCAGTGTGGCGCTTACCCATTATGTTTTGCCTTTATCTTATGGAATGTTATTACGTTTATACAGCTTTAGTCTGATTATCGTATGATATTTCATATTATTCAACACTTTAATTATGTATGTAATTTGTTGTTCATATATTAGATCTATGATCAATATTTCATTTAAATATCGTTGATTTATGCTAGATGTTAAATGATGTGTCACATGAATGCTTTGTATTAAATTTTTTTTATTATAAGTGTTCATCATTATAAAATCACCKGATCTGTATGTTTATTAATATGTTCTTATATTCCTGCTCCAAAACACCTTTGAGTTTGTTCTGGGAGTGCTAACACAAGCCTGTTACAGGTTTCCCTCATAGGCAAGACAGCTGGGAGTTCGAATTGCGCAGAGACATAAACTCATTAGTTGATTAATCATCRATTAGTTTGCTTGTATTCTTGTTCTTTAGTTAGTTTATTTATCAATGAAATAAGAATCGTTTAAATTAGCTTTGACTGTTAACTTGTTCTTATTTCAAATTGTGTTTGATTACTATTCCTTAGTTCTTTAGATTTTAAATATAAAACAAAACAAAATATAAAATGTATGTGCTTTCTTTATCTACTTCATAAACACTTTCATAAAACATTTATTTCGCAAGATATCTAACAAATCTTGCAAGTTGTATATACATTGTTAATAACCATATGCACATATCCATCTTCCTATTTTGACGTTCATGAATTATTAAATTATATCTTTAGTATTATAACTTCATAGATTACTTTCGTTTCTTTTATTTTTAGGACTTTAGTTGGCCAATGGAGCCATTAAACCCGTCAGGTCATTTCATTCCAAACGGCTTGGGTTATTTAGACAACCCCGGTTCAGACTTGACTTTCCAGTTGACGGTGTGTCATTTACGCCCGTTAATAGGGTCTCGACATCCATTTGGTGGGCTCTTCAACCCCATGGAGGTCCGAACTAATCATCTCCCCATGTGTACCTTTCCAATATGGTACTTGTCCGTCGGGTATGATCCTGCACATCAACAGATATGCCCTCCATGGGCTCATAAGTCACACGGATCATAGCAATGTCAATCACATCCAATCATCAATTTTATTAAACATGTGCATAAAACCACTTTTACCCAGTCAAATGCTCAAAGACATTATACAAATCTGCAAGGCAAGTTTGGAGGAAGTGATAGGGCGTCCTATTGGGCTAGTGTCCACTGGAAAAGGGATGTTTCTAAAAGAGATCAAATCCAAGTCATGTAAATGGGTGAGGTGGATAAGGGATGTCCTGACAAGGGGTGCAGTGATAGCAGGGAAATGCAAGACTTACCTATGGGTGTCTTTGTAGAAGGCGAGTTGCACCTGTTCTGGATGCAAATGTTTCCAAGCCCATTCATGCCCCTTTTATTCTTATTTCTTTATTGTTTTTTCTTTCAAGAAGCTAATCAGGGAACACTGCCCTGGCATGGTGACTAGTGGTGGCAATGTTACCCACAAGTACTTTCAAGGAAATGAGAAGGTTGGCTCGTGATGAGACCCCCTTTCTCTTGGCCATGCAACCAAGTGCCACTATCCTGGCGTGGTAACCAACTGCTAGTAGTGTCATACAGCTAGGTACCCATGGACCTAATACGTTGGCTCGTGATGAGACCCCCTATCCTCTTACTAGGTCTTGTTTTATTGGTTCTGTGGGTCCCTCTTGTTTCTTGCTGAGAAGCTTTTTACTGCTTTTTCGAAGATCCCTGGGCGAAGCATCTCGAGGTTTTATTTTTAGGCTTTTATCTTTTTCCAATTGCTTTTACCTTATGGGCCTTTAGCCCCTTCTTCCCACAAGGCAAGGTGCAACCCTTAAATGATTGGCCAACCCAATGCTCAAACCAATGTGATGGGATGGATGAGTGGGGAGAAAGATGAAAAGTGATAAGTATGACGGGAGAAGATGATCACTTTTCATGAATACCCCCAGTGGAAACTCAAAACCTATGGGCACAAGCTTACTAGGGCATCCTGTCATTCCCCCTAGACATGGTCAAGTGAACGAATATAAGATCCAAGCACCCGTTATAAACAAAAAAGAACTAGATGCACATATTCAAAGGTTTTGAGAATCAAAGTGACACATACCATGATACCCGAACTCATTACCTCATGGAGCAAGAACCATCTTCGATACAGAACCAAACTGAGGTGATGAACGATGTTGCTGCTAACAAAGTTGAGGCTCTAAAAGGAAGAAAATATGGGCCCTCCGGGGCCATGCTCAAGTCGATCTGGCTCTCGGTACTCCATGTCTAGGACTTGTGGGCCTCGAGGCATAATCTCCTTAGTTATCCCTAAAAGCGGGGATAAAATCTAGCTCCAACTCGGGGGCCTGTGCTCACCGTAGAGTGCATGAGAACCTCAACATCTCTGGCATAACCTGTAACCTGTATGATCTCAATAGAAACTATCAGTAATCATTTGGGGTGGTGATATCACCCCGGCTCACATATAAAACTGAAAGCAAACATATGTACAAATGTAAAAGCAAACTACTCTAGTATGCAATGCAAATGGTATATACAGTGAATGCAAATGCCTACTTACATGTACTTACTTGTTGGTTGGATGTTAGGTGTAGTTAAACGACCAATGAGACTAATCCAGCAATGTCCCACAATACCTGACTTTGTGTTTCATCATAAACCAAAACAGTGATAAGTTAAGCACAAAAATAACATGGGTTAGAGAATATATCGTATCATATAAAATCATAAGGTCTAACTCATGGAGGCGGGTGGGAGGGATAAAATCATGCCAAGTCAATCTCTGAGAAAAGTGCTCAATCCACTTCAGGAAGGAATCGTGAAAAGTCAAAGGTTTAGAAAACTGACTCRTAAAGTCTGAAAGCTGGCTACCTAGGACGTCCTCATGATTTGAAATCCTGGAAGGGATTGACAAGGATCTAGTAAATGACTGGCAAACACCTAAGGGAAAGTTGAAAAGATGAGATGACAGAGTTATTCTTGAAGTATTCAACAAACCCTTGGACTCTAGGGTTTACCTCARAGGAAACTCAATACAAAAGACATAATTCCAACTACACCTTTAATGACACGGCAAGGTAAGGTAATCGGAGGTCGCTGGAGAAGATGTCATGAGAATCCTCCTTTAGGAAAACAAAGTTCTTACTCCTAACAAGACCTAAGCACAGCTGTGGTTGATAATCCTCTTCATGGAATGAATCCAAGTGCTCAAAGGAGTACTCATCAAAACCCTCAAGGTAAGACCGAAAATCATCAGGAAAACATGGTACTAGGTCAACCTTGGGTGTTTGGGGAGCATCAGTAAATATATCATCTCCTTGTTGCCACTAGTCAAAATCAAAAGTATCTTGTAGTGATAACTGTGAAGGCAACACTTGGAAATGAATCTCAATGTCGTAAATGGGGTCCATATCAAAACCAACTACGTCCCGCCTATGTCTCCCAACATGTATGAACTCATCAATGTTATAAACCATGTTACTATCTGTATCATAACATGTAGGTTTTGAAGCATTCAAAGACTCATCCATCTCCTCCTCATTTCCCAAATCATAAAGCAAAGAATCATCAAAATTTAGGAGAGGAGGGTAACTTATTGTATTGGTTTCTTCTTGTGCAGGAGCTTTGAGGGCTTGGGTGTCTTCAAAATGTGTCATTGTTTCATCCTCATGAACTGCCCCTTCATCTTCAATTGTATAGCAAGGAAGATCTACTTCTTTCAGGGATTCCTTTCCTCCTTCACTTTATGAATCATGGAACAAGGTATCATCAAAATCTTGAAAAGGAAAGCAACTAACATCATCGTTTTGTTGTTGTGCAGGGGGGAAAGGCTTGTGGACGACTCCATCAGAGGGAGGAGCACAGGTTGATACTTCATCATTTTGCTTAGGTTCCAGCTCCTCAACTGTGTCTTCAGCAGTCCTATGTTGATCCATGGTTTGTTCCCCTTCTTCTTGGAAATCAACAATAAAGTTCTCAAGGGCAACCAAACTTTCCATACTAAGAGTACATGAGGTAAAGAGGTATCTTATCTCGGATAAGGAGATGTTTTTCTCAATACTTGCAGCCATGTTGTGAGCTTCATTGAGCGTCCTTGGGCCCATTTTACTGAGGGGTAAACCTAGATGCACAAAAAGTGCATGGGTATAGAGATGGACAATGTACTCATCTTCAGGACGATAGCTTTTAGGAATCTGATATAGTGTGTTCTCAAACCTACCCTGGAAGTCTCGAAGAGTTTCATTCTCAGTTTGCTTTATATCCTCGAGTCTTTTTAGTAATACTAATATGTCTTCCAACTGAATACCCCATTTTTCGAGAAAATTTTCTTCCAATTGTCCCATAGTTGTGATGCTAGCATCAGGGAGATTGTTGTACCATTTTCTATCATTCCCGTGAAGAGTGGCGGAGAAAAGTTTCATTACTACATCTTCAGCATCATCACTCACAGGATGGAGTTGAAAGTAAGAAAAAAAATCATCCATATGATGGTTAGGTCTTTCCCCATCACTACTAGTGAATCTAGGGAGCCACATTTTGTACTTCGAGGGCATTTGTCGAGAGTATCACGGGATTTTACTCATGTCTAAAGGCTTGTAGTTTCCCAGATCCCATTGAGAAGTCATAGTTGGCTTCGTCATCGGTTGAGTCGCCAGATAATTTTCTTGAAATTATCAAAGAAATAAGGGAATCACCCTTAGTGGAGTCGTCAGATAAGCTTTGTAAGATAAAGATTCTTTGAGGAAAGGCTTACCGAAAAAGTGTCGTCTTTTAAGGAGAATTGACTCAGTGTCCCTGGTAACGGCGCCAAAATGTTATCGCACAGTTTGTAGTTGGAGTAAAGGACGGATGGAAGAGGGGCAAACTGGCGAAACTGAGACTATCCTACCACTGTCACCTCAATAGGATAGCTCTTTCTGTTTAGGGTGGTAGGCCCAAGGGAGACGTCCCTGGTGACCTGGGGTTTTTGAGAAGGCAAAGGCTTAAAAGGCTAAGTGATATTTTCCCCCTAACAAGTCACCATCGATCAAAAAGTCTCAGCTAATCAGCCAGTAAAGATAAATAATAACCAAAAAAGTGTACTTGTCTGAGACAAAGCAACAAGGAACTATACATGCGCAAGATCACTTGCTGGTTAGTACTTCATATAAACAAGGACTTCTGATATAAAGCAATTTGATAGACAATATTGATGAAGCAAGTCAACGATGTACAATATATATCACTTCTTAATAAATGCTAATGAAGCTTCACTATAAGCAATGGCAATTTATCATCAATGTAACAATACTAGAAGCAACGCCTTAGCCAATCACTCAATTGCTTTAAAGATAAATATATGATGCAAGATATAAGTATAACACAAGTAGATAATGGCAGCAATAGGGTTAGTAAGTGTTAGTCTAAGCTAGGCTTCGAATGAGTTAATGATTGTTCAAGAATATTTAGAAGTTGTGTGTGATCAAGGTACTCAACACAATAAGTATTAGATCAGTGTGTTATTTAGGGCAAATGGAGTCAAAATAGCTACAAATGTTGAAGGGTCGAAATGATAGTGATATGGATAAAGACAAGAGAGTTAGATGTTGAGGTGTTGCCAAGGCAAGGCCTCAACAATGAAACCATAGGGGAGAAAGGCTCACTAAGGTGTAGAAACCCTAGGGCTTAGTGCTTTCTCCTCCTTCTTTAGCTCATTAACAAGATAAAATTGGCTAGCTTGAGTAATAAATGATATGGCTAAGGACAAGAGAGTTTAATGATGAAGTGTTGCTAAGGCAAGGCTTCATCAATCAAACCCTAGGGGAAAACGGCTCACTAAGGTGTAGAAACCCTAGGCCTTAGTGTGTTTTCCTCCTTTCTTAGCTCAACGACAAGATAAAAACGACTAGGCTAGAAGAGTAGCAGTAGATTGTTGTTATGGAAAGGCTCTATCTAACTTCAGCAAATAAAAAATGGCTCTTGGCTTAACTTTGTAGGGACATGAAACAAGGACATCAACATGTGCTTGTCCCCTAGAGTTTAATTCAACAAATTATAATAACAAAATGCAAGTAAACAATACCATAACCATTCAATAAAGAAGTGTTTTGCAGAAATTCACTTACATCCACCAAGCATTCATATAGCCAAATCCTAGTTGTAAACCTTCCACCAAAAAAATCCAAAATAGCCAAGAAAGAGACTCCTTCAACAAGTGCGCATCAATTTTAAGCCAAAAAACCCTAAAAGAGGGCGCAAATTTCAGGCCTCACCAAGTGGTGAGCAAAAGATGATGTATAAAATGAGAGTTTTGCTCTCTTACTTATACAGTACAAATGACCTTAATTAAATTTTAGGTCACCAAAAGGTCGACAAGTACAAAATACCAAATAATATTGTTTTACATTAAATGTCATAAATTAAACCCTAATCAAGCAAAAGTGAGACATCATGCCCTTTCTAGGGTGACGTTAGCCCTTTTTAGGGCAACATTGGCCTTCTGGAGTAAAACGTTTTCCCTCCTTGGGCCTCTCCAAGATGCCACACATGCCACACTGTCATAATTGCCTCCCCAAAACGTCCACCATGTTGGATGACGTCATGAGCATCCTGGGTAACGTCATGGGCCTTCCAAGGCCAACGTTCCAGTGGAGAGAGCACAACCCCCCTAGGTAAGGCTCTGTCAGGGTGCCTCTATGGAACGTCCTCCTCTTCTCCGATGCAAAACCCCATGTCATGTCTCTGCCCCCTGCTGGGGTCTCAGCATCCATTTGGTGGGCTCTTCAACCCCATGGAGGTCTGAACTAATCATCTGTCCATGTGTACCTATCCGTCGGGTATGATCCTGCACATCAACAAATACGCCCTCCATGGGCTCATAAGTCACAGGGATCATAGCAATGTCAATCACATCCAATCATCAATTTTATTAAACATGTGCATAAAACCCCTTTAATCTAGTCAAATGTTCAAAAACATTATACAAATCTGCAAGGCAAGTTTGGAGGAAGTGACAAGGCGTCATATTGGGCTAGTGTCCACTGGAAAAGAGATGTTTCTGAAAGATATCAAATCCAAGTCATGTAAATGGGTGAGGTGGATAAGGGATGTCCTGACAAGGGGTGCAGTGATAGCAAGGAAATGCAAGACTTACCTGTGGGTGCCTTTATAGAAGGCGAGTTGCACATGTCCTGGATGCAAATGTTTCCAAGCCCATTCATGCCTTTTATTCTTATTTCTTTATTGTTTTTTCTTTCAAGAAGCTAATCAGGGGACACTGCCCTGGCGTGGTGACCAGTGGTGGCAATATTACCCACAAGTACTTTCAAGGAAATGAAAAGGTTGGCTCATGATGAGACCCCCTTTTTCTTGGGCATGCAACCAAGATTCACTACCCTGGCATGGTAACCTACTGCTAGTAGTGTCATACCGCTAGGTACCCATGGACCTAATAGGTTGGCTCGTGATGAGACCCCCTATCCCCTGACTAGGTCTTGTTTTATTGTTTTTTTGGGTCCCTCTTGTTTCTTGCTGAGAATCTTTTTACTGCTTTTTCGGAAATCCCTGGGCGAAGCATCTCGAGGTTTTATTTTTAGGCTTTTATCTTTTGCCAGTTGTTTTTACCTTCTGGGCCTTTAGCCCCTTCTTCCCACAAGGCAAGGTGCAACCCTTAAATGATTGGCCAACCCAATGCCCGAACCAATGTGATGGGATGGATGAGCGGGGAGCAAGATGGAAAGTGATAAGTATGATGGGAGCAGATGATGACTTTTCATTAATCCCCCCAGTGGCAACTCAAAACATATGGGCACACGCTTACTAGGGCATCTTGTCATTCCCCCCAGACATGGTCAAGTGGATGAGTATAAGATCCAAGCACCCCTTAGAAACAAAAAGAACTAGATGCACATATTCAAAGGTTTTGAGGATCAGAGTGACATATACCATGATACCCGGACTCATTACCTCATGGAGCAAGAACCATCTCCGATACAGGACCAAACTGAGGTGATGGACGTTGTTGCTGCTGACAAAGTGGAGGCGTTGAAAGGAAGAAAAGATGGGCCCTCTAGGGCCATGCTCAAGTCGATCTGGCTCTCGGTACTCCATGTCTAGGACCTGTGGGCCTCGAGACATAATCTCCTTAGTTATCTCTAAAAGTGGGGATAACAAGCTCCATAATATATTTCCTCTTCAACTGCTTTTTCCCATGGAGGTTTTTCTAGGGTCATGTTGACCAAAATTCATGAGCAAAAATTATGTGATGTGCATGTTTATTATCAGCTTTAAGTGTTAAAAATCAGAGAGGTGTATCTACTGTTTTAATGCATGTTTAAGGAGCTAACAGACAGCAAATTATCATTTAATTAACTCCTAAACAGCAGCATTAAATGAACTTTAAATCAGTCTTGAAGGCAGCCATAAATCTGTGAAAAACAGGCCTGTTTGTGACTATAGAACAGTCCCAAATTTTCAGACCTGCAGCAGCCTAAAGAGCCTCAAAATTCTTCAATTGCCTCCTCTTTAAGCAATATAGCAGCCCTCATTCCTTCGCATGTTCACAGGATGGCCAATGCTGTAGCAGACCACCTTGCCAACAAAGGAGTGAAGTTAGATCGGAACACTCTAAACATGGATTCGCACAGAGCACCAGAGGGGAATCTCAAGGTGGACTGTCAGGCTCTTGCAGCCAAGGACTATGCCCACCCAGATTGAGTTCAGAACGGAGATTTATGATCCAGGTCAGACCTCTGCAAGTCCCATGGATGCCCCCGATGCAGCAAAACTCATCTATGTGTTTTTGTTCAATTCCCGCTCGACATGTAGTCTTTGGACAGGATAGTAATTTGCTGGTTATGTTTGTCTTTGTTAGCTGTTGTTTTTAATTTTTTTGGATAACCCTCATGGCTAATTTGGCCAAGACTTTGTGGACTAAAGACATCTTATTCTGTGGCTGATCTGGTTTCCCTGGTGGCAGACCAGCCAACAGTGACTGTACAGCTTTTTTCTGCCTCTATTTAATATAAATTTCCATAAGCTAGCTTATGGAAAAAAAAAAAAAAAATAGTTGATCACCGGTAAATCAAAGACATAATTTACAATAGCAAAGAAAAATAAATGTCTTCAATAGAACAATCTTCAGGTTTGAACTATTTTTAAATGCGATATTATAGATTAAGGGTAAAGTTCGTTTGAACCATTTGCTAGCTTATGGAAAAAAAATTAAATAGTTGATCACCGGTAAATCAAAGACTTAATTTACGATAGCAAAGAAAAATAAATCTCTTCAATAGAACAATCTTCAGGTTTGAACTATTTTTAAATGCGATATTATAGATTATGGGTAAAGTTCGTTTGAACCATTTGGTGTCCAAGTCTGACATCGAAGAATTATCTTCATAATAAAGTTACCCTTTCAATCTGATCAGACTACTATATATTGTGTATACTAAATTAGCTGAATAATAATTTACACATTTCTCAAGCCCACGAGAATGCACAAGATTACAACAATAAGGATGTTTTAGGCACCTGTAAGGACTTGAAATAAAAGTTTCTCAGAAAATGCAATTTCGAAAAGATGTCATGGAAAAATATGTGTATGGACGCCGTTTGAAGTTTGGACACTTGTGTGCTGAATCTAAATTTAGAAACCTATATATATCCTAACAAGTTCACTAGTGTTTTACAACTGCTTCACAAAAGCAGCAGTACAAAATCCATATTTAGCATGCCTTGACACAATCCAAACACCAGTAAATGATATAATGTGTTCCTCAATTATGACAGAATCACTGAAAGAGTTCCATGTATAGCATTAGCATTCACTGGAAATCCTATACCAGCAGGTCTAAATGTGTCCCCAGGAAGAATCAGAAATGGAAATTGGAAACAGAAGAAACAGATTGACAAATAAAAACAGGAACGTTGGAGTCCAAGAGGAGCAAAAGACATGGAGTAAACATATATAGGAAATGGCACAAACTGGGAAAATGCTGAGAAAAGATAAAACAGCAAGTAAACAAGTTTTCAAAAATGGGAAATAACCAGCTCACTGTATTTGAACTTTGAAGTATTTTTATTTTTCTTATGTTTGGGGTCAATATTAGTGTGAAGTCAAGTTAGAACTCAGAAGTGAGTTTGGTTGGTTTAGTTAGTTTCAGGGTATATTTCTTTCAATTAAAAAAACAAAACAGAAAACAAATAGAAACAATGTTTCCAGTAGGAAACAAAGTTCTCCTATACTTCCAGAAATGGCAGCAAACTACTGAGCTGTTCTCGTGACTCTCAAAACAGCGCTGATACTGATTTAGCATCCAGGACAGTCTCTAGAGCTGAAAACCCATCCTGGAAAGGATGTAAATAATTTCCAGAATTAATAGGTCCAACTCAATTACATGAGAAAATAATACCAATTACACCAAAGATCTTTCAAATAGTGTATTCCAGGTATCTTGCAAAAAATTAGCTTCTTGTATTAAATTTTAATACACTAATATTATCTGTTATATCTCCCTTGCTCTCTAAAAACAGTCTCTGTTTCAGCTTGTGAACACAATTTACACTCGTACATGAACGGACCCATTCTGTATTACAACCCTTCACATAAAGAGTATGAAAGATGGATTAAGCAAAGAATAGGCATAATTCCTCCATAAGAATTGAGAATATTCAGAGCATGGTTGTGTTGAGTTTATTATCTTGAAGCATTGGCATTATTTCAATGTCTTCATCTTTTTCGCACTGCTGATCAGCTTACCTTATTCTGCTATAAAAGCAATCTGTATGATATTGTATGCATTCTACATTCAATGTGGAGCATAATTATAGCTGTTTTTTTCAGTAGAGAAATGCCGCAATTACTGCAACAACTTTGGACACTGATATTTTCTTTTTGAATAGCACCTCAACTAAACTTGAACTTGCTATGGTATGATTAACTGCACGGAAATCACAGCAGTTTTATTTTGCAACCTACCTATCAGTATAGGCACTACCCCTTATTGCATGGAAAAAGGTAACTTAGCTGGGCCATATGATGCTAATTGCAGAATTACAGCAGCATAAGACATAAATACGATTTTGTTCTCTAGAATGCTTGGTAACTAGTTCAGCAACCATCCATGAGTATTTGCTAGTTTTGGTATTGAATTATGTTGCTCATATAAGCATTCACAAGATTATAATGTCAAGAGCAAAAGATTGTAAAAGCCGAGCAACTACCTATCATAAACAGCAAAATATAAGGACAATGGCAAATGGTCACAATAAGATTAAAACCAATAAAACATCAAGCAATAATGTTCACAGGTAGATTAAAGACAAAAGTACCTCAAGCCAATTCCAGACATGTAAAAACTGTCAAATGAAACATTTATTTACATTAACAAAATTCTAATTATACAGTTAGCCGCCATGGAAATCTTGCTTTACAGCAATCACTTGACAGCCAAAAATTTTTGTTGTCCTCGATGGTATATACAACTGAAACAATAGCTTCAGAAGGTATCCGTGTACAACCAATCCTATTCCATGATGAGGATAACAAGATATGTGTAAGAAATATCTCCCTTTTGGATGGAGTGGACGAATGATCTTTGATTCCCAGATTTCAAATAAGTAGCTGCTTGACTGAACAGTGACTGAATTCACCTAATGCTCGTTCAACCACCTGACTATTGTTGCCAATGAATGGGAGTTCCTACTTATCTTGCTCTCTTACGAGGAGAAAAGGCTAACATCTCATCACTTCTGGTGCGCTTTTTCAATTCCATATTACAGTTCAAATTTAGGGAATCACCAGCATTCTGTACTATATACTCATTCTGTTTCAGATGAGATTTGAAGTCGACATCTGGAGAAATATTTACAGATGCAAATACAGAACAAACCATAGAGGACCAAATTCTATCAGCAAATCCACTTGTTAACAAAAATCCCTAAAAAGGACTGAAGAAATTTTAACCCAGAAGGTCTGGCAGTCCTATTCAGCAGGAACTGATGAAAATTTACACCGGGAAGCATACCATAAGAAGGAAGGAAAACAAGTTCATTTAGGAAAATATATCTTAAAGGAGGATAAAATAAGCCAAGACATAACAGACAATATTCCTGTACCTGAATCACGGTGGAATCTCATCTGTTTTTTCACTACATCCATTTCCCCAGCATCTTCCACATGGGCCCTTTTATTGTAATAGCTGTTACCTTCTTCTTGGAATTGTTGGGAATGGTTGTAAATTTCCCACAAGTTCACATCTGAGTCGTAAGTATTTAAAGATAACAAATTAGAACACCATGCATTTAGACAAATTTACTTGCAAGTTTCCACATAATGGACACTTTGATAAATCTTTAAAAATCTAATTATTAATCTCTGTTCATATATAGAAATTTCAAATACTCCCCAACAACAAAAAAAACTAAATTAAGTAAATAATGCATATTATAACTAACTCACCAAAGTTTTCCTGTAGAATTTTCCTTTTTTTCAACACATTCACAATCATGGAATCCTCAAACCGTATCCTTCTCTTACCACCAGCACCCACCTCTTCTGGTTTATAAAGGTTCGGGTCTTCCAAGTGATTATCATGGATCCATGTCCCTGCACATAGATCACCATGAGACTTTTTCACCTTGAAACAAAATAATTGTGTCAAAAGCATCCTGCATAAAGTGTTGAAAAAATCAAAGAATCTCTCAAAAAAGGAATCATGCAGATGAGAAAAGCACCAAAAGCTGACAGAGAAGTTCTAATAAAAGAGCACAAGTCCAACTCTTATGTTTACCACCCACAGCCAAAGCTAATATCTTTCCCAAAAGAAAGAATGTTAACTGATCATGTTCATTCACATAAAATGGAAAAATGCACTGCCCACAAGAACAAAAGGAAACAAGACAAATATACCTAGCTAAAGGATATGCTTGTATAACAGAAAGACTTTGGCCAAAGGCCTACATAGACAGCTCCATTTCATAAAACTGAAATAGAATAAACAACTTGTCTTTAAAGCCAATGGATGTCTTGAATCTTGATAGCAATGACCTAGATCTACACTACTAGTTTTGCCATGTTTTGTCAGACAAAGCTATGACATTCCAGGGTTAGTATCACCCAAAACTGTGATAACCATGCAGATAAAATCAATAAGTTCCTTCCTCAGCCTTTATTCCAGTCTTCCCCGTCTTGTTTTTTCCACGACTACAACAGATTCATCCCAAACTGCAACAACATTTCTGCAGGAAGCTCCTGTAGGGACTAGAGTATAGCAGCAAGATGATCTTCCATTTCTGTTTCAACTTTCACTGACCAGGATAGGGAACAAAACAATGAAATGGTGACCAAGTCCCCACAACTGCAGATGAAGGACCCTTTCATTTTGTACTACCATGTATAGTATTATCACTGGACACTATATTGATAAAAGTCTGAATTCAAGCACTCTAATGCAATCCACCCTAAATCCCCAAGACAATTAAGCTCTAAATAATAAATATCTGTAGAACTAGCTACCAGTCTTACTTTTGAAGTCTAGAAATCTTCCCTACAGGTATTAATTTGCCTCATTTGGACAGTAACAATTGTAGATCCACTGTGTGTCATAGACTTCCTGTCTTCCTGGTTCAATCTTTACAAAACCCTAGCACACTCTTGCCTGGTTTATCTTGCTTTCCCCCACGGATCCAGTCTCTGTAGGGGGATCCCAACCACCTCCAGACTCAGAGGCAGTGACCTTCCAGGCCACGGTTTCTTCTTATCAGAAACCCTTAAAAGCTGCTCCGCCCAGATTTGTTAAATGCACTGAGCAAATCCCTGAGGTGAAACTTCCCCCTGTTGCATCTAGGCACAAGGCTATCGCCATTGAAAGGGATCTTATTGGCCAGTTTACCGACATATGGCCCTCCCCCAAAGCTATGGCAACTTGGTTGCAGAAAAATTGGAGGGTTCTGATCAAGGGGCAGCTAAACCATTTATTCTATGGCAGAGGCTTTTATGCCTTTTTGTTCGAGATAAAGGAGGACAGAGACTTAATTTTTCGAAATGGACCTTACTTCTTCAGCTCTCGTGGTATGTACATGAATCGCTGGACCCCTAATTTCAATCCAGAGCATGACATTCTTTCAGCAGATAAGGTATGGGTATGTCTTCCTCATCTTCCCCTCCACTGCTGGAGCGATGACACCTTTCAAAGCATTGGGAATTTCTTGGGGCATTATATAGACAGCCAAACCAAAGGAGAATATGTATGCATGTGCCTGAATCTACGTGTAGGTAGACTTGGAAAAGGGAATACCCAATGCTGTTGGGAGCGGGAGCGGGAGCGGGAGCGGGAGCGTCAATTTTCAAAAATTTCTAGGAGCGGGCGCGTTTCAGGAGCGTTTTTTATATAATACATAAAAAAATAATATTTTGATGCATATATATAAAAAAAACATGCAGAATGTCGAATCAATTGCAAAAAACATGAAAACATACATATAAGATCATTTAACTAATTGATTAGTGATGATCATTAAAGCATCAACCATTTAGTACACATATAACATCAATCATAAACATTTGTCATCGATAGATTGTAAAAGACATCAACCACAAAATGAAATAGAGTCTAGACTCTTGAGCATCATTTTCATTAGCAAAGAGTTGTAAGATTTAGTAAATAGTTCAAAACTTCAAAATTCAAATTTCAAACTTCAAACTTCAAAGGTAAACTGTCATATAATGTTCAAACTTCATAAGTTCATAAGTTCATTGTTTACAGAATAAGCCAAAATAAAGAGTCAAGACTCAAGACAAAGTACTAAGTTCTAGAGACTACTTCTAAACAGGAAACACAAAAAGAGATCTAATATATAGTAGCAACTTAGCAAGTACTAAGTACTATGCTCTAAGTTTTCCTCTTGCCAAGAGAAACTTCTAGTTTTTTCTCCCGTGATCTTTGAGGAAGAGTAGGAGCAAGTGGAAGTGATCGTGGAACACGACCAATAGCTTAATGGCCCCCACGTGACAATGGACGTTGTGCAGATAAAGGTAAAATTGATGTCTGGAACACCGCTAGTGGATGGGGGTGGCATGTCTCCTCCAGGAATATGATCACCATCATGATCACCCAAAAGTTACTCTTCCAAGCACTCTAAAACAATGGCTCCATCCTCCAGATTAGTCTCCTCTAGATTGTTGTCCCAAGTCATATCTCTTTTAATGTTAAATAAAGCACTCCCCCCTACATCACAATAATGCGACAACAACCTCAAGTTGTAATGCACATAAACCAAGCTTTTTGCCCGGTCTGCATTCACGTTCTTTCTCTATATACTGTGGATGAAGTTATAGGTGCTCCAACACCTCTTTGCAGAAGAGGTGCTAACAACCTGAGAAAGCACCTTCAATGCAAATTTATGCAAATTTTTGGCATAACAACCATACATGTGCCACCATTCGATAGAAACCACCTGTCTCGATCTTTGGTTGCATGCAAATTACCAAAGACTCCATTGCTCACTGATGTATTTGTTCAATTTGCTTCGTACTTGAGCACACTCCTCTTCATCGGGTACCAACTTGTCCAATGCAAGCATATATCCATTTTGCACCTCTAGATCTATGTGTGGTTGTCTCCTTTCCCCACCCCTAGGTCCTGGTTGGGCCAACCAAGATGAAGAATAATATTTTGGGGTAAGGACATATGCCAGGGCATGGAATGGAACATTTAAATTATCCAACCTTTTGACCACAAGTTTATGGATATGATCATACAAGATCGCATCCCTCAGCTGAACAATGTCTTTGATTTGACCTAGCATGTTGTCCATCTACTCATACACTTCTCCAATCACTAGCTGATCTGTATTTGCAAACCAAATCATACTGTAAATGGGTTTGGTGAACTGCAGAATATACCGAATCTGTTTCCAAAAATGGCCATCAAGAACTATGTCCTCCACCTACTGAAAGTCACTTTTCTCAGATGCGGATGTAGCCCTGTCTTTTAGATACTGCCATGAATCACTCAAGGCCATACTAGCCAATGCCTCTCTTACCTTCAACAGGTGCCTGGAGGTGAGATAATAGCTAGCAAATCTGGTCTTTGCAATCTTTAGTAACTCCAACTTGGAGTGATTGCGAAAAATGAAGTGGGCCATGCTATGATTGGTAATAAATCTTATCATCTTCTTCCCTCTCTTGTATAAAGCACCAATCCATCTATAATCACGGTCCTTCATTTTAATGATATCATGCATCAAAAGGTTCATTGTGTGAACCAAACACCCCGACCAAAATATATTGGGGTACCTATCTTCAATGATTGCTCTTGATGCCTTACAATTAGCAGCATTATCAATGATGACTTGAATGACATTGTAGGGCCCAATCTCTTAAATGGTTTTAACCAAGGCATCTGCAATATTAATACCTGTCTTGTAGCGATTTGAGTAGTCATGGGCTAAAAGGAAGACCGCACCACTAGCAGACACACCAAGAATATTTATCAATGGCATGCCTTTCACATTTGTCCAACCATCAGATACAATTGATACCCCATGTAAGTTCCAATCATTTGTAAATTTTCCTAGAGCACCTTGGATTTTGGCTCTTTCCCTGTCAAGTCCCAAGATCCTAGCTTTGTCATACCTAGGGCTCCGAAATCCTTTAAGGGCACCATTGATGGCTTGGACCATTTCATGCCAATATGGTGAGCCAAGAACATTGAATGGTATACCACATGCATAGAGAAACCTAAAAAATTTTGCATCCGCATCATCTCTACAACATTCGTCAAGGAAATCCGATAGTGTTCTACGTGAAGACGAAGGTGAGAATGCACTACCATGGGCAGAGGCAGCTCGACCAGTGAACATTCTTTGTGCATTCTCAGGTTCAAGCTTTGGTTTTTGGGCTTTGTTTTGTGCTACCTCCTCTTGCCTTCGGTATTTGAGTCTGTCTTCAGGATCCACTTTCACACAAGCTTTGATTCCTATATTCTTTCCTTCATCCCAGTACATAGTCCCACATAGATGCTTTCTCACACGGGTATAGGAACCTGTGTATTCTGTATGACAATGGTGGCATATAAATTTCCCTGTTCCACCCCCTTTCCCTCCACTAATCTTTGTGACATACTTCCATAGAGGTGTGTTCCTCTCTTTGCCTTTTTGGGGATCATGATCATCACTATCATTTTTATTGTCTTCATCCCCTTCCATTCCTTCCTCCTCTCCTCAGTATGTGTTGTCCACTTCTATTTCATCCTCACTATCATGGGTATTTCGATGTGAACTTCCCACCACCATCATTATAATAAAAAATGGAACCAAAATGGCATACCACATTGACATCAACATCATGAATGTTGAACCTTGATAATAGCTTGCTACCTACAATAGAATGGAAGAGAAATGGGAAAAAGTAGAAGAAGAAAACATTCAAATATTTAACATAGCGTAATATACTAGTTTACAACACATGCATTTAAAAAAAAAAAAAACAAGAAAGAAAAATGGGCTTAAGAGCCTACCTCTTTAGCTCTCCAATGGTGGTTGAATATGACTATGGTAGCCTTCAATCTCCCTTCCAAGCTCTCACAAATGGCAGCCTTCAAAGTTCAAATCTCCCTTGCAATCTCTCCAATCTCCCTATGGGAGCCTTCAATATTCCTTCCAAGCTCTTCAATCCCTTCCAAGCTCTTCAATCTCCCTTCAATATCCTTCAATCTCCTCAAGAACTAGCAAGAACCCTCTCAAAACCCTCTTAGCAAAGATGAATGAAGTGAATGAAATGATAAATAGAATGAGAGAAAAATGAGTGAACGATTGTTTAAACCACTTACCTAACCCTGGGCTACCTTTCCCTTGCTTCATTTCTGTCAAAAACAAAAACCAAAAACTCCCTAAAACCTCCTCAAGCACGCGGGCCCACGGGAGCTTTTTAGGGAGCATTTTTTTTCCGCTGGGAGCGTTCGCTCCCTGGATGCTCCCTAAGCGCTCCTTAAAAAAACAGGGATCGCTTTTCTTGGTTAGGGAGCGCGCTCCCAAATCTCACTTCTAAATGGGAGCGTTCAGGGAGTGCACTCCTTGAACGTTCCCGTTCAAAGCGTGCTTCGGGATCGGACTTGAGAGGGGGGGGCGCTCCCTCGCAGCACAGGATTTAACTATGCATGCATGCAAAAATGGATCTATTTAAGATCTAACTTTAAAATGTGAATCTAGATCTTGCATGCAAAAGGAAACAAGTAACCAGATTGAATTGAATTTTGAAGGAAAGAGAGAGAGAAAGCTTGAAGTGCATAACTGTTAAGCTATGGGGTCTTCCGGTGATATGTTGAGGGACTCTATTTTCAATAGCCTTAGAGCTTGTGGAAGATTACTCACAGCAATCCAACCACTTCTCCAAGGATGAGGACTTGTAAAAACTTAAAACTTGCAAAAAAATCGTTAAAAGAGGTGATCCTTACACAAGAAGCTCAGATAGTATGTTAGTTCAACCGAAAAGACATACAAATCTTAAATCTCTAATGCAGATAATCAATAAAACCTTTAAAGATTTTATCCTACTGGGCGACACCACCCCTTCAAAGGCCAAAATAACGAAAAATGCGTGCAAGAAATAAGCCTACACCATACAGTTACCTCATATATTAAGCATTAAACATCAAGCATCCACACAATTGTTACACACCACCGACGTGACCTCCAAATTCTTCTTTTTATTCCAAATAGTATCACAATAACAGTACAATCCACAAGCCTACCCAAGCTCTCATTAACCAAATGAGGAGGAGGTTGCTTGCTTAAATAACAAGGAAGGGCGCATTTCCCAAGGCAAGTTAGCTCCAAGAGAATGTGTGCCACACGTGAGAAGAGGAAGGCCCCACCAATCAAGTAAAGTCGAGGAAAGGGCGCCACAACTCAACCAAAGAGAGAGAGAGGGTGACACCTCTATTGAGAGGTGGTACACACCTCCTTGGGATTGATGCCTTCAAGGATAGTGCACCACCTCTTAAGAGAGAGGGTGCACCTCTCCTTGAGATCTTCACCCACTAGACTCAACTCTTCAATAACTTATTCATAACTTGCCTCAAGTGCCAATAACTAGTGATGAGGGTGAGTTAGATTGGAGACAAAATAAAAAACATGTCCCTGACATGTTTCCTTAAAAATAGGTAATGAATTAAATCACCTTTTTGAGGAAATAATTGATTTTATGGGTAAAAGTCAATTATTTTGCTCGAAAAGGGGGTACAAAGGTAAAGGGGGTATTATGAGTTAGAAAATAACTCCCCTAGGTGATAAACACCTCCTAGTACCACTTATTAAACAATTACATGAATTTACAAGGTAAAACATCTTTTTTAACTAGACATTTTACGTTAAAAAATCCTAGAAGGACTTAATGCATGTCCATAAGACTCTGGACTAATGACTAGCAAGGTAATATACATTTGACACTAGACTCAGACAGAACACACTGAGGCAAATCCATTAGGACACACTCTATCTTTGGAGAAAATGACTGAAAAAACTTAGAACATCATAAGTCGTTGAAGCGAGGTATAATGGACCGAGCGAATTCAAACTATAAGAACTATAATTGTTAGAACAAAGAGGAGAAATCCAACTTGATGAAAAATAGAAATATAACCTCAACAAGAATCCTAGAAAAAGAGGAAATGGGTGAGTAAAACCTAAGAGAGGTTTACCAAATGTGACTAGTCTCCTAGTCCAATTCCCCTTAATTCCATCCTTGATGCAAATTGTTAGCGGAGAGATAACTCCAAGATTTAGACTAGTAGTGCCCAGTTTCTCAAAATTCCCTAGAATATAAGTCTCTGAATTCAGAATTGGAACCCAAGAAGAAGCCACTAGAAATGTATGCTTGAAAGGGAGCTCATTATGTAGACGTATACAACCAATGCTTAAAGCAAAACCTTCCTCTAGAGCCAAATCCCCAAACACAAATCCAATACACAGACCAACACAAACAGTGTCGACAAATAGCCGAAGGAGAAATTTCAAACATACCAAAGATTTGATCCTTGCCAGATTGAGGCCACCAAGGTGCCCAATTCAGTCACATGCTCTCGCCATAGTCCCACTGCAAAAACACACTATAACTCCAAGCTCTTCAAAACCTGGAGCATGGATAAATGCTTTGATGTTGTTAACATTGTAATTTGTCCTCTTAGTTTCCATAATGAAGCAAGGAGAATGATGCTCTAACTGCTTACTCATGTGGTATTTAATGTTGATGGGATTAAGCGTCAATCCTGTTATCCCCGATTTTTAGGGATAACTAAGGAGATGATATGTCGAGGCCCTCAAGTTGCAGACATGGAGTACTGAGAGACATATGGCCGACAACGTCCACTTGCATAGGCATAGGCCCACCTCACCACCACAGATCTCAGATTCATCATGATGGTATCCACCACACCAGCTTGCTTCTGGAAGACATTGGGTCTTTCTCCATGAGGTACAAGCTAGGTATTATGGTGAGTGTCATTTCAATATTTGAGACATTTGAGTGTGTTGCATTTAAAGTTGCTTTTGATTATGTAACGTCTGCTTGAAAGTTATGCTCTTTGCCCTGTTTCACCTCGGTGGTTGACATTGTAACCATGGATTGTTGACTATGTAACCCTGTAACCCCCTATATGCAAAGAAAACAACAAGTGGGAGAATGTTGGGTTTGTGTTATATTCTTTGCATGGCGAGAAGTGTTATATTCTGAAGAAAAAAATTCCTTGGTTTTCGTGCCCATTTTTGGGTAGTTTTTCGACACATGGTTTTTCGTCGATGGTTTTCTATTTCCAGTTAAGGAATTAGGGTTGTTGACTAATTCACGTCATTGGATTAGGGTTTTGGATGTTGCTGGCTCCTATATGTATATTGTATTGTAAACAATGTATGATATGAATGAATATAGAATATGTTGGTTTTCCCGATTTGGGTTTCCAAGGGAAAAATCTTTATGTAATGTGTATTTTCCATTGTATCTTTTATATTCTTTTATTGAAAATCTTTTTGCAGTAAATAATTGTACAAGATTAAAATCTACATTTGGTATCAAAGCAATTATTGGCTTCACGGGGACACCTTTGTGGTCGGGGGTTTGGCTCGATACTATGATAAGCCTTGTTACAGTGGGAGATCTGCGGTATTGATTCTTCAGGTGAAGAGAAATGGCGAGCAGTTCGAAAATAGAGATCGAGAAATTTAATGGGCAAAGTTTTGAGTTGTGGAAGCTCAAGATGGAAAATCTGTTGGTAGACAGAGATCATTGGGTTGCGGTGGATCCAAGTACTACACCAACAGGAAAGTCAGCAGATGACTGGAAAAAGTTGGATCGGAAGGTGAAGAGCACAATCTGATTGTATCTCTCAGATTCAGTATTACTGAATGTGTCAGGGAAAGCTACAACCAAGGAGATATGGAATAAGTTAGGGAAATTGTATCAGTCTAAGTCCCTGGTAAATAAATTGTTCCTGCGGAAGAAGTTGTACAACCTGGGGATGAGAGATGGAGACTCAGTGACAGAGCATCTGAACGCATTCAATACTGTGGTAAGTCAGCTATTATATGTTGAGATTAAAATTTCAGATGAAGATAAGTGTATTAGTTTACTGTGCTCTTTACTAGACTCGTGGGATAGTCTGGTTGTGGCCATAGGTAGTAATACAACTACCTTGAATTTCGATGATGTGGTCTCATCCTTGTTGTCGAAGGAGATGAGACGAAAGAACATGGAAGAACATAGCACAAATGCATTATTTGCAAGAGGACGCTCCGAGGATAGAAATAGATCTAAGTCCTCAAGTGGGAGATCTAAGTCTAAGGGTAGATCTAAATCTCCCGGAAAGTTTTTAAAGGTATGTTAGAGATGTGGAAAAGAAGGGCACTTCAAGAAGCAATGTAGATCCAAAAGTGTTGAGAAAGTGAAGGGATCTGAAGGTGCTCCCTCTACAAAAGAAAATACCTCCAAGGAAGGAGGAGGAGATGAGTACTTGGCTTCTTCAAGCACACATGCAGATCATGAGGCATGGTTGGTTGACTCAGGTGCATCCTTTCATATGACTCCCCACAGGGAGTGGTTCTATGAATATGAAAGATATGATGAAGGTAATGTTTTCCTAGGTGATGACTCAACAGCCAAAATCATAGGATGAGGAAAAGTCAAGTTGAGACTCATAGATGCAAGGATTAGAACACTACCTAGTGTTATGGACATCCTAGGATCGGCCAAAAATTTGACTTCTGTAAGCAAAATGGACAATGCAGAGGTAAAAACAGTATTTGAAAAAGAAACTTGTAGGATGGTTCGAGGAGCAATGGTGTTGTTGAAGGGAGTTCGGATTGGAACTTGTATAAAGCTACAAGGAAGCACTATTAGTAATGGGTGTAATAGTTCCATTGTTCCTTATATTGGCGCTAAAGAAGAAAAAACTCCTACAGTCTTTGGAGAAAAGGTTATGTTGTGGCATCAAAGACTGGGGCATATCGGAAAAAAGGGACTTCGACTACTACACGGTAAAGGTATGGTTGAAGGTATGTCTAACTGCTCTCTGGATTTTGATTTTTGTGAACAATGTGTATATGGGAAGCAGAATCAGGTAAGATTCCCCTCTGGTGCAACAAGGGAAAAAAGAATTTTACAACTAGTGCACAGTGAGGTGTTTGGAATTGCATCAGTTCCATCATTGGGAAAATCTGTGTACTATGTCTCATTTATAGATGACTTATCGAGGAATACTTGGATATATTTCCTCAGGAAGAAATTTGAAGTCTTTGACAGCTTTAAAGAGTTTAAGGCTCTTGTTGAGAATCAAACAAAGAAAAGAATTGAGGTGTTGAGGACAAATAATGATGGAGAGTTCTGCGGGAATGAATTTGAAGAATTATGTAAGAAGTGTGGTATAGCAAGGAAGAAGACTACTCCATATACACCTTAGAAAAATGGAATTGCAGAAAGGATGAACAGGATGTTGATGGAAAAAGCAAGGTGCATGCTTCGTGGTGTCGGGTTAGGGAAAAAATTTTGGGCAAAGGTAGTGGGTATTGCATGTTACCCGGTCAATCAATCACCCTCATCAGCACTGGATGATAAGACTCCACAAGAGGTATGGACTAGTAAGAAACCCTCTCTCACAGATCTCAAGGTATTTGGTTGTGACTCGTGAGGCCTATGTTCATGTTCCAAAGGAAAACAAGAGTAAGCTAGATAAGAAGGTTGAAAACTGTATCTTTATTAGGTATAAAGATGGTCTCAAAGGTTATAATCTTTGGAACCCATAAACTAAGAATGTTGTGTATAACCGAAATGTGGTATTTAGAGAAATGAAAGATGTTGTCAAACATGAAGTCCTGCCAAGTAAGGAAGAACCAAAGAAGAAAGATTTTGAGTTAAAGGATGATGAATCGGATTCTATAGAAAAACATGAATCAGAAGAAGAAGATCCTCATACTCCAATATTGAGGAGATCGGTTCAAGAAAAAAGACTACCAGAAAGGTATACTCCACCTGATTTCCGTTCAATTTTTTCTTTTTCTATCACTGATGATGATTCTAGAACTGTTAGGGAGGCAGTGGATTCAAAGGATGGAAAACTCTGGAAAAAGGCCATGCCTAAAGAAATGGCAGCCTTAGATAAGAATGAGGCTTGGGGTCTAGTGGAGTTGGCGACTGGAAGAAAGCCCATTGGCAGCAAATGGGTATTTAAAAAGAAGTTGATTGCAAATGGCAAAGTGGAGAAATACAAAGCTCAGTTAGTAGCAAAGGGTTATTCCCGGGTTGAGGGAATTGATTTTAGTGAGATTTTTTCTCCTGTTGCCAAGTTAACCTTTATTAGATTTTTGTTATCTATTGTTGTTGCGTTTGATTTTGAAGTAGAACAGATGGATGTGAAGAAAACATTCCTACATGGGGATCTGGAAGAAGAAATCTACATGAAGTAGCCAGAAGGATTTGTTGTGAAGGGAAAGAAGGCGTTGGTATGCAAGCTGAAAAAGTCCATGTATGATTTAAAACAATCACCAAGGATGTGGTATCAAAAATTTGATACTTATATGTTGGGACTTGGCTTCACAAGAAGCAAAGAGGATCATTGTGTGTATTTTAAATTAATTGGTGATCATTTGACTTATTTGCTCTTGAATGTGGATGACATGTTGATAGGAAACAACAAGGAGATTATCCAGGATGTGAAAACTCAATTGTCCTCTAAATTTGACATGAAGGATCTTGGTGCTGCAAATTTCATTTTGGGCATGGAAATTAAAAGAGATCGGAAAAATCAAGAAACTCTAGTTAAATCAAAGAAAATATGTCGAAACAATATTGCAGAGGTTTAATATGCAGGAATGTAAACTGGTCAGGGTTCCTATTCTTGTAGGTGTAAATTTATCTGCGGATCAGTGTCCCAAGACACAGGAAGAGGAGGAGGATATGTCTCGTGTTCCATATGCGAGTGCGGTTGGAAGTTTGATGTATGCAATGGTCTGTACTAGACCAGACATTGCACATGCAGTGGGAGTTTTGAGCAGGTATATGTCAAAACCAAGGAAGGAGCATTGGACAGCAGTAAAGAGAGTTTTCAAGTATTTGTGTGGCACTACTAGTTATGGATTGTGCTACCAAGGAAGACCGGGCTTGGACAGAGTATTGGACATACATGGCTTTGTGGATGCAGACTGGGCTGGAGATCTGGATCGTAGAAGATCTACAAGCGTGTATGTGTTTAACTTGTTTGGAGGAGCAATCAATTGGATGAGCAAAAGACAATCTATAGTGACACTTTCAACTACAGAAGTTGAATACATGGCAGCCACTCATGCAAGCAAGGAAGCAGTATGGTTACAAAGATTGTGTTTAGGTATTGGGTTGGCATAGCAAGTTGTAAGGATAGATTGTGACAATCAGAGTGCAATTTCTCTGGCGAAGAACCCAGCTTATCATTCAAAGACAAAGCATATTGATGTTCAATATCACTTTGTGAGAGACATGGTTGAAGAAAAGAAGGTGTTGCTGATGAAGGTGGACAATTTGAAGAATGTTGCAGATTCATTAACAAAATCTATGAGCATTGAGAAATTCTCTTGGTGTAGAGGATCTATGGGCGTTGTTGCCCTGGATTGTTGACTATGTAACCCTGTAACCCCCTGTATGCAAAGAAAACAACAAGTGGGAGAATGTTGGGCTTGTGTTATTCTTTGCATGGTGAGCAGTGTTAAATTCTGAAGAAAAAAAATCCTCGATTTTCGTGCCCGTTTTTGGGCAGTTTTTCGGCACATGGTTTTTTCGTCGATGGTTTTCTATTTCCGGTTAAGGAATTAGGGTTGTTGACTAATTCAAGTCATTGGATTAGGGTTTTGGATGTCATTGGCTCCTATATGTATATTGTATTGTAAATGTATGATATGAATGAATATAGAATATGTTGGTTTTCCCGGTTTGGGTTTCTAGGGAAAAATCTTTGTGTAATGTGTGTATTTGCCATTGTATCTTTTCTGTTCTTTTATTGAAAATCTTTTTGCAGTAAATAATAATAATAATAATCTATTTTTAAGGTCACGACCAAGCCAGACACCAAATTGGTGTATGAGACCCCCTCCACCCAGCAATTTGACAGGTAAATTCTACGGAGGTATACATACCCTACCCCCCTTTGGATTTGAACTTGTGACCTCTTAAGAGGAAGCACACGTTCTTAACCATTAGGCCCACTCAGGTTGTATATATAATCTAATTTTAAGGTCACGGATCTACAAAATCATGCGAAGACACGAGGAAGGCATATATTTAACAAAAGGACCTTGCTCTCAACTTCTTCAAAGATAAACGAAATTGAGCACCATTGTATATCGCAGCATGCTAACATTGTGAATATACTGATTCATCAAAAGAAAAGAATAAGTATCCTCGAAGCTGAATGTAACATGTTGAGGAACTTGGCTCTGAATCTGCATAAGGAAGCTCTATCTTTAGCCTCCAACAATCGGGCATCTAACAATTCAGCATAGGAAAATTTCAAAGAAGAAACAGTCTATCAGCTCAAGGAGTCAATGGACTTGGAACAGCAAAACTCCCCTCCATTTGACATGAGTCAAGAATAAACAAAAAGTAACCAGGTCTTTCATTGATCTTCATGTATTTCAAAGTTATTAGAATCTCGAGAATTTTTGTCAAGCAGGCCACAAGCAAGAACACTTGGAATGTTTTTCATATAGTATGTTTTGAATTAATTTTTGTAGCGACATGGGATTGCTTAGTTTTATCTTCTGAAGCTCTAGACAGTTTATGTAACCATTGTTAGCTATGTTATAGCCCCCTTATTAATATAGTATTTTTGTTCTAGTTAAAAAAATAGTGCTTACCTCCAAGTTTGCATTTTGTTTTGAAGATGCTCTTCCGCAACCAGCAAGCTTCCTATGGGGCCCCTGTTGTTGCCTTGTAATTGTTGCCATGCTTCTCCTCAACATCAAATTTCTGGTTTTCTCAGTACCATTGCAACTTGCTCCTCTAAAGTTTCTCCCTACATTAAAGTAGCTCTTAATTCATTTCTACAAAAATCTTCTCCTTGTGAGAATTTGAAAGACTCGTCACCTTTTGTTTCACAAGTGTACCAATAAATTGGCCACCTGAATTCACCATATCATTTGCCCCTACCTCTAAAAAAACATATACCTTTGCCTCTTCTACAAAAAGTATATTCCTCCTTAGAATTTCCTGGCTTTTCTTGCATGCAGCTTATCCTCTACCAAAGTTCCTCCAACTAACATCCCACACTAGTTTTTATTCCAATTCCAATCTAACTGACAGGCTTCTTTGAAAGACTTTAATTTACATAGACTAATCTTGTCTTGAATAACAAAGTGAAACCTGTTCACATAACTTTAAATCTACTAGTCTTCATCCTCTTCCTGTCCAACTCAAATTAAAAGCTTGTATAACTCATCTGTACATTCCTACACACTATGCGCAAATATTTCTCTCAACTTCAACACCATCTTGCTCTAACTTCCAATCTTGTGCTTCCCCTTCTGAATTGACTCTTGTTGCACATAATCCCATCAGATGACAACGTGACCTTTAAACCCAGTATTTATGGATTTCACTCTTTGAGGGCCTTCCATCTTCTTGAATTCAAAGTACCTCTCCCTCTCATTGAGCCAATCTATCAACTCTAGTTGAGACTTCCATCATAACATGAAAATTTATGTATTGTTGACTTTGCCCTTTAGCAGTCTCACAATTTACCCCAAAACATCTCCTCCTTCTACATCTTCTTTTTACTCTGGTTTTGATTCACTTGCTTCACCATCTCTGATTCTCTGTCTATTTTCCAACTCTTCTATCCATCTCCTTAACACCTGCAATGCTTTGTTTACTGTCATTCCGCTTTCTCTCTGCACCATTTCTTCACTAATATGACCTCAATCTATCTCTAAGCACCTCCTCTCAACTCAATTTTCTCTTCTCCTCGAACTCAAACCCTCACTGATACTAATGAAGCAACCCAGCATGGTGTCCCAAACTCATCAATCCTCTGTGCAACTTCCTACAATAAAGTTGTCACACAAAAGGGCACTAAAACAACTATCATAAAAATGCAATCAAATCCAAACAAACAGAGATTAAGGGACCAAAGCTAATTTCATTAATATAATACAACATAGGTCATATATTACAAAATCTCAATTTATGTTGAAAACTTTGGCTCTTAATATTTTCTCTCGGATAATCTCACTTTCCTACTCTTTTCTCCCATACTGTCTGTCCTATCTATTTACTTGAATCTTAATATTTTAATTGCTCCAATGATCAATGTATTTCTTCAACTTTGATTTTTTCTTCAAAATCACACACGTGATCACCTTCTTCCGTATGCTGTTCCTCTTACATTCTATCTCAGACACATTGTTTTGTCCCACTTCCAAAACTGCCCTTCAAATCCTTATTGCTTCTACACATAAGTTCTCCTCTTCTACCTCACCTTTACACATGCCATCTCATTGTGTACCTTCATCCTGACTTTGCCATGTCCTTGCTTTCAATGAAATCTTATTTTCTGGGTCTAAACTAAGCATCTCTTTGGTGCTTTTCAAACTGTGTGTTGCTCCTTCGAACTGCTTTTGTGCTTTTCAAACTGTGTTGCTCCTTCAAACTGCTTTTGTGCAATAAAATTTTGCATGTCTAAGTTATTCCTTCAAAACTTCACTCCATGCTTCCCCTCTAACATTGTCTTGATTCCTTTTGGTGTATGATTTCCTCACTTGCACTTGTATCTTTCTCAAAGGCTCCTTCATCAAAGAGCAAGTGAGGAAATTTTGGCAATAGTCATCCAAGTGTGTGGCACTTGGTGCAGAATGACAATTTGGTTGTTTGTAGTTGTATTGTTCCTCGATATAGCATCAAACTACAACAATCTGAATTTATATATGACTAATGATCTTTTAGCCTTTGACAAAAGTAGTGATTGCAAGCTCAAGAGAAATTATTGCAACTCTATGGTGTTTATCCCTAATGGTGAGGGTAACATTCTCCAGTTGAGACTAACAGATGTCATGTTGACCCCAAATGAATGGTTGTCCTAGTAGTATGCCACATATGTCCAACAATCCTACCTCGTGGAGTACTTCATCCTAGAATGCATTGATTGAGTACTACACACTATTTGTGTGCCACGAGCAAATGTTTTCCTTGAATCAACCAAGGGTGTACCAATATAGGTGTGGCGTACTTGAGGCGTTTGATTGTGTCCACTACAATCAAATTCTTATGGTTCCCATTATCAACAATGAAGTGAAGAGGTTAGCCTCTGACCTACATCTATGAATGAAATCTCTTTACTTGGATTTGTGGCCTGTGCAATGAGGACTGCAAGGATTAGTGATTCAAGCTCTGAGTCAATGACGTGGGGCTCTAGCTCTAGCATTGTTTCTAGATCTTGCACCGTAAGAACTATGCGAGTGTGACAAAATGTGTGAAGGTCCTGTTGTTAGTTCTTTGCACTAAACACTTCTTCCATCTTTGTTGCTAAGATAAGAGCATCGTCGAGGTTGTTGATGGTTAGAAATTCCAACTCTATCTAAATAAATGTAGGGTGCAATTCACTATAATATTTGAGAATCTTATGCCACTCAACTTTCTATCTGTCAAGGCATGCCATCATGTTGTAAAACTCATTAGTGTAGTCCTAGACTAACTAGTCTCAATATTGGTTCATCGAATGTATTGCTTGTTATCACACAATCTTGCACCCCAATGCAAAAGCCCTCACAAGGTACCAAGGCTGAGTGTAACAAGAAAGTGTTGTCACTGTCACCTAGACAACTACTTCCCTCTTTTTAGTGTGGGACAAACCCAACACAAGGGAGGCTTCCCCGACAGCACCTGGGGTTCCCAAGGTAAAACATGTCAAGTCTAAGGTCACCTATGTTACTACCCAATTATAAGCAACTTAGTATGATATGAAAATTGAGAGTTAAGTTGATTGGTTAAAGTAGATTCCGGATTTAGGTTATGAGTTCTTTAGAGCAATTTTGGGGGGTGTATTATATGATTATCAAATGTATTTTATTCCCAAAACATCCCAGATCTGAAATCTACTCTTTGTTTTTGTAAAACTTGTTTAAAAGATGGATAAAATGCAGCATAGACAAGTACTAAACAGAAATATATTTCAGTCCTTAAACAGATTTAAAAGAGAGGGTTTCTAGGGCTAAAACCACAAGTAAACCTGAAAATAATGCAACTTGCTAAATCTGAAAATGAAATGGAACATAACAGCCACAAAAGATGAATCGTTTCACTGTTTTAATGCAGAAATATGGACCAACAAGATAAACTTTGCAAGAGAGACAATTTATAACTCAAACACATGCAAAATTGACCAAGACGTCTAGGGTTTTATGGCTGAAAATTTAAGTGCACGCTACAAAAATTCAGATCTACTAAATTTGGATTTTGAATTTATGATTGACTAGAAAAATTAATAGGCTAGTGTCTACCCGATTGGGCATATGGGATCAACTAAGGCTCCTTTTGAGAAATTGTAAGTGAAGCTAGGGTGATAGTTAGGGTTGTCCACTACAAACCCTAGCAAATCATCCTAGTTGCTTTACAAGCTTCAAGATGATCAAGGGGAAGATCCTCCACTTAGAAATCCTCAAATAGTCTTGAGAAGGGACCTATCAAGAAAAGAGAAGAGGGCGCACCACCAACACTAGAGAAGCAACACCACACTTACAACAATTCAAAATAAATTACCACAAGGATTTAAAGAGAACCACTTACTCATCAAATCAACACGCAAGACCATTGATCCATTGAACATCCATCAAATGCAAAGCATCCACAAGGAAATATGTGCAAGAGGCGCTCTACCTAACCATCCATAGCATAATCCAAAAAGTAGAAAAGGAATTTCCTTCACGAGTTCTAGCAATGTTCACAATGAGAGGTGCTTCTCTTTTTATAGACGAGAGATCTAACAATCTTCTCAATAGAAAATAATTATTTCCCTATGTTGTTCCAGAGTCTGTACTTAAGACTAGAAAGTACAGGGTCTAGGCATCCGAAAGTGGTGTGAAAGATAAAAAGGGGGAGGATCAACCTTCGAGAAAGGAAGCTAATGCTGATTTCTAAGTTGCCTCTGTCTCACTTCCAAAAGTTCTTGGATGCTTATATCTCGTTCAATGGCGGCCCATGAACGTTCTAGTTCTACCCGGGTGGTGGTTGTTTTGAGTATGGTGTCGAAAAGGTTCAGAGCGATGGTGGTTTGATCCAACAAGTCGGGTTCAATATTGGGTTGTCTGGCAACGGGAACAATCATAGAGGAACAGGGAAAGTTAAAGGAAAGTTTGAGGTTTAGGATGCTGCCTCAAATTTTGGATCGTAAAAAGAGTACTCTCGAATTCGAAATCACAGATAGAATGCAAACCAAAGGCCTTTTACCGTAACTGAGTTAATTTTTAATAAATCATGTGAGAAATGTGAGAAAACATTAAGTTGTCTATAATGTGAGGCACCTATCAAGGGAGAATCTCACCCTATAAACAAAAGAAGAAAAAGACAAGAAGAAATTTGACGAAGCATAAAATATAAAGATCTAAAAAAAATTCACAGGTCTTGTACCTGCTGATAGCCGATACAGAGGAAAAACTGCAAACGATTAGACGTCTAAAAGTTGATCACCACGGTAGAGGTTATACTAAATTGCAATGAAGCATTCATCAGACATATATATGCGAAATGAAATTGAATATAAGATAACAGAGGAAACAAACTCATAACTCAGTCTTGACAGAATCAGGAATCTTCGAATTGCTTTGTATTAATTTTCAAACGAAAACATCTCTATTACAATCGGCCAAAAAAGGTCCAGCCCTCATACCTTCTTCAAAATGCCTATATATACAAACTTCTGAACATTAGAATTTCGATCGTTCCCGAAATTTTCAGTTACAAAATGAGAAGTTCAAGCGTTTCGCTTTCTTTGCCTTTGTCATCTTTCATGCGGGTGGAACACCTTCTTTTCTTTACTCTTCGGGTTCTAAAAATAGAACAGGCAGACACTTGTATTTGGTACCGGGAACCTGTCCTTTCGCCTGCTTGATGCAAGTGACGCACCTCTCCACCAACTGGGCTATCAACCTGGAAGGCTTTGCTTGGTGGTTTGCCTCAAAAGTGTAACAATCATTCACTAACTGTGGCAACCTTCCTCCCACGTGTCGATCTTCGACGATGATAGAACATAACTGTATACTTGGTTTTATTGACCATTTATCCACTTGGACTATGTCAATCTGGTTGATCTGTGATATTTCAGCCCGCTCTTTTTCCTCGTTCTCCTTGATATTTAGCAGGTGCTTGGCTATATCGATCTGGCCCAGTGTCCCAGCGCTACTTTCATTATCAAGACTCAACAAACTTTCATCTATCAAGCTGAAGGTTTCTTCACAAGAGTTTCTTACCTCTTTAGCGCATTCTCTGCTCTCTAATATGTTTCGCTCCCACGCCTTCAGCAAGATGTTACCTCTCGTCTGCTCTAGGATGGAGAGCTTGGAACTACTGCCCATTTCCTTTTTCATCGTGGCTATGACAACCTCTTGGAAAGCAACCCGAGCCGCCCCCGCTTCTCTTTCTCTCAAAGAGATGTCTTCCAACACTTGATCAATAATCTGGCAGTGGTTTTGAATGGTTTCCACTTTAGCGAGTAAATCTTGCTGAGCTGCTGACACTCTTTTTCGGATTTCGATAGCTTGGGATTGGAATATCCCGATATCTATCACCTGGCTCTCGGCGAAATTTAACTTTGCCTGTAACTGCGCTATCAATTCTTCTTGCTGGCTTATTTGTGACTGACTGGTCTGGGCCGATAGTTGTATTTGTTCGAGATCGGATTTGAGCCGCTCAATTTCTTTTTGATCGGTTGCTCTGACTAGCTCTAGACCTGTGTTCACCTGATCTTTGACAGTAGCTTCTGCTATAGCTAGCTTAGCCTCCAAAGTTCTGATCAAGCGGTTCTTCCGCATTAATTGTTCTTTTAGGGATCCGACAGAGTAGTGGTTGGTTGTAGCAAAAGCCCCCAACGTCCCTGCTATCTAAGTTGTGAATTCCCCCTTTTTCATGGCTTTTCCATCGGATAGGATTTTGAATTTTTTGGCTACCATGCCCGCTTCTCGGTAAAGCTCTTGCTTCACAACGGCCTTTCTCTTCTTTTCGAAGAAAAATTCGTTTAGAGGCAACTCTTCTACAGTAATAGGCGTTAGTTCTTCGCCGAAAATCCATCCCTCGTCGGGGATCCCCTTCGTGGACTGTAGGGGAGTGACAAAAACGATGGGACTGTTGATTTCCTTGGATGATTTCCCCGGGGTAACAACTGAGGCTGGCTTGCTTGGAGAGTTGGGGATCTCGGCTTTCTGTTTCGGGTCCCCGGTTTGCTTTTTCTTTTCCTGATTTTCCCCTTGGTCAGGTCCTGAATCTTTGGAGCCCTTGGCTTCCGTTTGTTGTACATCTGCAGTCGATGGGTTCTTACCCTGTAAGACTGGGGGAAGGCAGCTTTGCCGGTGTTCTTGAAATTTGAAGAAATCGGCCATCTCCTCGGGCGACAGGGTTTGAATCCGACTTAGGACCTCGGCATAAGATCTCGCCCCTCGAAAGATGTCGTCATGAGGCGAATGCTCATGTTCATATCTTTTTAGGCCACAACTCGCCATGTGATTACCCACGACCTTATGTGGGTCGTGTTTCTTAAACTCAATGTGGACCAATTTAATATCCTCTAAGGCCGCTGCCTTGGCTTTTCCGTGTCTGAAATCTAATAAAGAATATGTATTCAAATGAATGGAGAAGGGCGGCCATACTTTCTTCGACAAACCTTTAAGCTCTTTGCTTATGCCACCGATCACGGTTTGCCTGGCGATTTTGTGACATACCAGCCTATCCGACATAAATAGTGGTAGAGCATATGGGGGCACAGAGGCACCGAAAACCCTGATGTATGAAAATTCTGCTTCTACATACCAGTCAGCCACACTACTCAAGTTGGTGGCGATGCTATCTGAAATCCTGGGCGGTGGGTTACCGAAGATGGAGACATGCATTGATACCATTACCCAATTGAAAATCTCGTATATGAATTCTGTGGCCTTATCCTCCCAAAGTTTTGAGTGATAGACATGGATAGGCTCAGCATCAGATGGAGTCCAGCTCCAGCTCATTAGAGGGAAAGGCGTCATGAAACAAACAGCGTCCATGATGTAGATGGACATGAAAAATGAGGCGGCTTTCCCATTCACCTTCTGCGCTCGATATTCAATAATCCGACTGGTTAGATTGTCTAACAACAGTTTGGCCCAGTCGAAGGAAAAACCTTCAGCAACTCTGTGAATCAGAGGCACCCATGGGAAGTAAAAGTGTGCGATGTCCTCCCTCCCATACAACCTACAGGTCATCATTGCTATATACCTGAATTGTGGTTCTAAGGAAGAGATTGAATGAACTCCGTTACCATCCGCCCTGAATTTTGCGGGGTGTGAGACCCAATCTTTGATCAGATCAGACAAGTTTCTGTCGTATTGTTGGCATTCCTTCCGCTTGAAATCTTCAAGAAACTCGGCATTGTACGCGAAGTTTGGCGTGGGTAACAATTGATACATTGCCTGCAAATGTTTAGGTCGAAAAGTCCCAATCGTCACATGTTGTTCGCTGATAATAGTCCTAGACGAGATATCCACATGGTCTAGCGCCCATCTGATCATATCATAATAGGGAAGGAGTCGTGGCCTTGCCGCTATTTTGTGCATCTCCGCTTGAACGACGATTTTGTATTTGGTGGCCAAATCGTCCTTCTCGTTATCGCTGGAATCATCTGAACAATCCACCAATTCGGACTGAAGAATGTCGAAGGCGTATGACCAGGTTTTGACGGTATCAATACTTCGGGGTGAAGTATCGGAAACAGTATTTGAGCCTTGCCTTGAACTCTCAGCAATCGCCTTGGACGCTTTTCATGGAGCCATGATAGAGGACTCTATACTCAGCTCTCCTATAGTAAAGATGTAGATACAGACAAAAGTTAGCATGATGAATAAGCTTCTTTGCGCAAAATAGAAATGAAATTTGAAATAATGAAAGAAAGAAAGAACTCCTTTATCTTAGCCATTTAAAACCCCGGTGTCCTTGTGAACAGAACGGTCAAATCGTTTTAATGAAAGATTTAATAGTAAAAGCAATATCCTTATCTGTCACTTCGCCGTATCTCAAATAAATGCCATAACTTTTTGACGAGTCACAACATAAATCAGCACAAAGACATTTAAAATTACTCCGTAGACAGTGCGTATTAAATTTGTATTAATGCATTTATTGATCCGGCTTAGCTCCTTTAATTAGGTTTTGTTTTAGTCTTTAATCTCCTTTTTCGGCATTCGCCGTATTGGGAGAAATCACCCCTTCCCTTTGAGCCCCCAAAACCCAAAATCGCGATGATGCAATTTAGTTTAAAAAACGTAATCTGCATTAAGTGCTTAAAGAATATCGCGACTTCGCGACTCGGGGCTATGAAGGTATAGTTCTTTGGAAGAGCGATTGCCGAGTCGCGAAACCCTGACAGTGTTTGACTATGGTTTAAAGCGACTTACCCCCGACACTAACCCGGGTGACTTTTGAAGCCGTCTCGCGACTTCGCATATCGGAGTTTGGAAACCTTGCAACTTGTAACTCCCGAAACGCGAAAGCGCGAGGTAAAGAAAAGTGATAGACTTGCTTAATGGTTAGGCAATGATGATTTGAGACTATAACGGCTATCGCCACTTCGCATGTCAGGACAAATTTTTGATTGCAAGAATTATATTTCAACCATTTGTAAAAGGAAGCTCCAACTAGGGATCCCATCTTCCTGTGAGACGGGAAGAACAGTAGACCACGTGCCTGTATTGGGTAAATGGAGTCAAAGGCTTCTTTCTGCGGAACATGCTTAGGAAGGGGATACAGAGGGAAAAAGAGATTTCGTCTTTACTTCTGAAAAGCTTTTCAAAACTCCCATGCGTTGTAAACTCAGTTGCAGCCCCATTCATGACCTTCTCCTTCTCGCTACTGAATTTAGGTCTGCTTTAAGATGATCAAAACAATCCTAGGAAATCCAACAGATCTTGCAGCTTTTGGCTTGCATCAAACGAAGTAAATTTCATGCTTTTAATTGGGGAGCCCTGTCTGAACTTGGAATGCAGATCCGGTTTCGAAAAGGCTGGTAACCAGAGTAGAGTGAAATTTACGTATGACAGCCTTACAGATACCTCAGACGTTGCTTCACTGCCAGCAAGCCTGTTCAATACCCCGGTGAAGTTATCTGTCCCTTTTTACTGAATTTCCTTTCACCATCTGTCTTATATTTTACTTTTTGAGCGCAAAGTGGGGGCAATGAGTTGTACCAAGTATACCAAGGATGATACCTATGTAAAATTTGCAGTGGAGGTCTGTCAACTTGCTTTGATTACCCCGGACCAACCTTCTCTTAACTTTCAAAGCACCTTAGCCCGCAGGAAAAATGGGAAAGATTACTTCCAGGGGCCTTCCTTCGAGCAAGCCTCAATCCTTAGAAAACTGTTAAGAAACCTAGGAGAGTCAGGATCAACCTACGCATAACTTTGTTTAGTCAGAGAGTGAGGAGTTATGAGGACTGGCTTACCTTTTAAGATTTGTTTTCCAGCTTCCAAAGCTAAAACGTAATCTCTTCTCCCTCTGTGGGAAACCCGAAAAGATGCTTGGTTTTTTAAGAAGGCAAAACCGAGGGTAGAAAGGGGCGACAGAGAAAGACCTGGGAATCGAAAAATAGAGGTCATGGATTAAACCCAACTCTTGGAACCCTTTCTCGGAGACACTTTACTCTCTCTGCTTATTTTAATTACCTCTTATCTTTATCTAGGTGAAACTCTTAGGACCCAGAGTAAGAACTCGTTCTTTTAATGACATATCACACTTATGAGACCATCACAGCACTTTAAAGACCTTCGTTTGAAAAATAGACTTCTATGGAATTCGCACCTTTGCCTTACCATTTTCGTTCTCTTTTGAAATAACGGAAAAAAAATTCTATCACATGTTTTCGACGAATTTATCTTCCGATATATGACCGTCTGTTTGCTCCTTTCGCTTATTTAGGCTGCAAGCCGAGATCCTGTAAAGGAACAACACGAAGAGTATCAGAGCTTTAAAAGAACTGAATGCATTGAAAATTTCGTATCCCAACTTCTAGAAAAACATTGACCTATTTAATTTTTGATGAAAGTAGACTTACCAAAGAAAATTACGAAATAAAAAAGAAAACACAAACCGGTATATACAGTGGGAATTTTGGAAACCAATTATTGCATATACTGTTTTAAATAACGCCCGTTGACAGGAGCGTTGAGGATTTTACTGTCCAAATTCTCTAACAGAAATGAATTTTTCCTTCAGGAATTGTAACCTTGAACGGTTCGTACCAGATGTGATCGAATTTACCATGTTTTGCCGAGTCTTCCTTCCTAGCATCCCATTTTAAAACCAAATCTCCGGGGAGAAATTCTCTGTCTTTGGCCTTACGATCGAATAGCGCTTTCATGTTGTCCTAGTATTTCTGCAACCTTTCGTCCACTTCGGCCCTGTGTTGTTGGACTTCAATCAACTGGTTTATTCTTCTTGTGACATGATTTGGTTCTTCTTTCTCATCTTGTCAAAGTTTCATTACGGGAAGCGCTAGATTTATATAGGTAATACTACGTCGGTCCCATACACCATTTGGAAAGAGAAATGCCGATAAACTTTTTTGTGCCTATCTGATTTGCCCACAAAGCGTATTTCAAATGCACATGCCAAGATTTTTTGTTTTCGCTCAACACTTTCTTAATTATATTGATTAGGCTCTTGTTTGAAGACTCGGCCAGCCCATTTCCCTGGGGGTAATATGTTGTGGAATGACCAAGCACGATATTGTACTTTTGGCAAAAACTGACCATAGCCATAGATTTAAAGGCCTAGGCGTTATCTGTGACTATCTTTCGAGGGCAGTCGAATCTAGACAAGATGTTCTCTTCTAAGAAATCTATTACCACCGAATCCGTAGCCCTTCTAGTTGGAATAGCCTCCACCCATTTGGTGAAGTAATCTATAGCAGTCAGGATCCATTTATGTTGAGCGCTAGAATGAGGATTAATTTCGCCTATAAAATCTAATCCCCATTGCTGGAAAGGGCTTCCGTTTTGACCGGAACCAACGGCATAACTGGAAGTTTATGCTTGCCTGCAAACAATTGGCAAGGGTTGCAAGCTCGGACCTTGGCGTTGACCTCTGAGAAAAGTTTGGGCCAGTAATATCCTACCCTCAGGATCTTATAAGTCGTTGCCCTCCAGGCGTGATGTCCTCCACACACTCCTTCGTGAAATTGGCTTATGACCTTCTCTGTTTCTGATTCAACCAAACAAACCAACAAGAAGCCAAGTGGGTCCTTCCAATACAATTGGCTTTCGGATATACAGTACTTGACTGCATGCAACTTCAGCGTTCTGGCTTTAGATGGAGGTAAGTCACTCAAGCACTTCAAGGTCAACAGGTAGGACACTATGTCTTTGTACCAATCTAATGAAGCAAACTTCTCTTTGATTCCGATTTTAGTTATTTGTTCATCGAGCTCGTTCATGTCCACACACTCTTCACCTCCCTGTAGGCCATTTATTCCGAGAGCTCTGAAATTTGATTCAACTAAGAGTTTAGCCAAACCTTGTCCCTTTACTAGTCTCGTTGGTTTTATCTCCAGGTCGAATTCTTGAATTTTGGCAACCCACCGTCCTCTTTTGCCATCACTGTCAGACTGAACCAAAATGTCTTTTACGGAGCTGGTGGGTACGTACGCAATTACCTTCGAATGCAACACGTAGGTTCTGAAAGCCTTTAACGCCTTCACCATAGCATATGCTTGTTTTTCCATTTATCATATTTGAGTTCAGCGTCTCTAAGACTTTTGCTAAAAAAGGCTATCGGTTGCTCGAAACCTTCTTCATTTTTCTGGAGGAGTACCACAGCAAGTGTGTGTTCGGAGGCGAACGAGAAAATAAGAAAATCCTATCGATAATCAGGGCTTGCCAGTACGGGTGCCTCGCTTATAACCTTCTTGATGCGTGCAAACGATGCTTTGGCTTTTGCTGTCCATTTCACTTCATTATTTTTCTTTAGCATATCTGTGATCAACTTCACGATTTCAGCAAAGTTTGGAATAAATCTCCTCAAAAAAATTATTTTTCCTAAGAATGACTAAATCTCTTTTACATTCCTAGGGATATTTATTGTGTCTATAGCTTCAACTCTTTTAGGATCAATTTTAATTCCATCTCGAGACACAATATGGCCCAAGAGTTTACCTTCTTGCATAGCAAAGTGAGACATTTTGGGGTTTAAAGACAAACCAAATCTGCGGCATTTCTCAAACGTCTGCTTGAGATGTATAAGATGATCTTCATCAGATTTAGAAAAAACGGTTAGATCATCAAGATGGATAACCACAAATTTGTCCCTTTCGCCAATGAAAGCGATATCCATAGCACGTTGGAAAGTAGCACCTGCATTCATTAAACCAAAAAGCATCTTGTCATACATAAATGTACCCCAAGGGGCGGTGAAGGCTGTTTTTTCTTTATCGTGTTCGTTGACGGCAATTTGATTGTACCCGGAAAACCCGTCAATCATTGACATCCTATTTGCCCCAACTACTTTTTCTAAAATGTGATCCATTTTGGGTAGAGGGTAATTGTCTTTGAGGGAGGACTTATTTAGATTTCTAAAATTAACACATAGTCTAATTTCCCCGCTTTTCTTTCTAACCGGGACCAGGTTTGCTACCCAATCGGAGTATCTCAGTGGTACGATTATTTTTGCATCCAAGAGCTTTTTGACTTCCCTTTCGACCATGGGCAATAAAATAGGATTGATTTGTCTGAGTTTTTGTCTAAAGGGTTTGACACCATGCTTCAGGGGTATCTTATGTTCAATCACAGTGGTGTCATAGGTTCTCAGCTCTTCATATGACCAAGCGAAAACGTCTTTGTACCGCCCAAGTAAGTTTTTATACTTGCTTTTTACCTCGGGAGGAAGGTACTTTGATATTTTTACTATCCTAGACTCCTCTTTGGTCCCTATGTCACAGTCTTCAACCTCTTCTGGTTGGGGTTGCAAAGCAGATTTTAAAGGCATATCATTTTGGTCGAAAAGTCTCTCCAGAGGGATCAGTCCCTTCGGAATCTGATTGTTCTTTAAAACCAACATGCGATGATTAGCAATTTTCTCTCGGAACTCCTGAGGCTCCTCTCCCTCTTGCATGATCCAGGCATGATCGTTTTGGTTCTCCAGGTCAATGTGGGTTTCGGAGAAATCACCCACCATTTCCAGGAACTTTCTGATATGTTCGTCATCCTCGAAGACCTGCCAGTGTTGTATGTTATTTGGTATGGATGGTCTGTGCCTTACCTCTATGTGGTATTTTAATTTGAAAGCGGTAGGGGATACGAAAGTTGAAGCTGCTTTGGCTAACGAATTGGCTTGCAGGTTTTCGGCGCGTGGGATGAAATGAACATTTACCGATGAAGAGAAATTTTCCATTAAATCCCAAGTGCAATTCCTGTAAGATCTCAATCTTGGGTGTTTGGCCTGGTATTGTCAGTTTATCTGCTTCACTATCAACTCTGCATCTCCGTATACTTCCAGGTTCTTTATGTTCAGCTTCCTGGCAGCTTCTAATCCTAAGACTAAGGCCTCATACTCACATACGTTATTGGTACAATCTATATCCCACTGAAGCCTGTAAGAGAAAGGAATAACAAATTCATTTTCAGGTGCTACAAACAGTACTCCTGCACCTGCTCCTTCATATGACATGGCACCGTCAAAAAACATTTTCCAAATTCCAGTGCTATACAAATTTTCATCTATCTTTCCTGATTTGTTTTCATCTATGTAATTCTCTTCTGTACAGCTATTTACACCATCATCAAAAGACAAAATACAATTTCCTAGATCTTGATTGGCAACATAAACAGGAAAATTGTTAGGATTCTGCGGGTCGCTCACTGTGTATGCTAGCCTCGTTTCCCTGTAGGGCCGAGTAAATTGTCCACCAAACACAGGAATCGTGGCGTAGGTCATGTCTAGTTGAAGAGACCCCCCAAGTTTGGCTCCCCACGACCTAGATAGCAGTAAACCATATTTCGGAGGTATATCGACGATAACTACATCCATCAGGACGCTTTTCACCGAGACCTGTGCAAGGGTGACTACTAAATCTTTTATCATACCCATGCACTTAACTCTTCTTGAATCGAAAGAGTAGAGATCTCCATAAGGCCTGGTGATCTCGAGGCCTAGTCTGTCCATAATAGACTTGGGCATCACATTATGCGAGGCCCCAGAGTCTAGCATGCAGTTATGTAGCAATCGATCATGCACATTCAGGGTAATATAGAAGGGGGCGACGTTGTCTCTGGCACCCTCGAAATGTGGACCAAAAGTGATATTAGGCTTATCATCTTCCATGTTTATCACGTCAGAGTGACTTTCTAGATCTGAAAAACCTATCATTTTGGTTATCGGCTTTCGATACACACGATTTTTCACTAATTCGACCAGGGGGATCGGTATTTTGATCTTATTTATCTCATTTTCAAGGTTGAAACCTCCACTACCTTTGTCCGTTTCTCTGGTTGAAACCTCGGACTCCTTCTTTTCTAACTTATTTGTTTGTGCTGATTTATTTCCTGTGAGTTTATCTACCGGTATATGTGTTTCAACTGTCTTAGTTTCTTTCGCTTGGGTCTCAGCCTCCTTTACTTTGGGATTCAACAAATCTACCTCTTTTACTTTTCTATTAGGTATCTCGGTCTCTTTTGGGATGGGCTGGTATATTTCTCCTCTGGGGAGAATTTTCTTGGGTTGAGGAGTCGACGCAGGTTTGTTTTTAGGCCTCAGGTAGTACCTAGGTCGGACCTCAGCCATTATAGAATCAGTTATTTCTTGATCAACAGAAACATCAGTGTTGTTTATGTCAACATCTTTATTTGACAGTTGCAGGTGTTTAAGGACTTCTCGTAGTCTTCTTTAGTTAAGTAAGGCTGTGTGCAATCGTCACCCAAATTTGTCACATCTTCATCTAGGTCCTCGAAATCTTGCAGGTCGTTTCCTCCTATAAAATTTTCATTTTTTAAAGGAGTTTGAATTTTCTGGTCTTCATTTTTAATCTGTCTTTATTGATTTTGAGAATTGGGGTTTCTTCTGAATTCCCTCTTCACGAAAGGATTTGCCTTGGATTGATCTAGCTCCATTCTGGAAATCTTATTTGATAACTCTTTGATTGTCCTAGCCATATCATCGATTTTATCATCTGAGGATCTACTAGGGCCTGAGGGTCCCACTTGTTCCCTAAAACGTTTGGTTTCTCGGTTTCCCATTTCTACCTTTGTTTTCAATTTGCTAGAAGCCATCATGTTAGATTCGATCTCTACGGCATCATCTTGCATTCGGGTCAGGGTAGCCCCTCTCCTTTCTCTCAAAAGAAGTGTGAAATCAGGTTCGAAGGCTCCCGCAAAGGTTACCTTGGCTGCAGGTTGGGATGGTTTAACTTCGGCTGGGATCTTATTATATAACTTGTTAAATCTTTGAATGAATTCCATAATAGTTTCCGAAAAAAAAAAATTTAAAGACCCAAACTCGGTCAAATAATACAAATGGTCTTTCCTTTCGCCCCATTGGCTAAGAAAAGAGTCTTCTAGGGCATCATAGGATAATATCGAACCTGCGAATAGACTTTGAAACCAACCTGTCCTTCGAAAGTCTAGACGAACAACCTCGAGTATATATCTTTGTGTTCGAGACCTAGGATATCTGCGAACTGATCAAAGAAATTTATATGTTCGGCCACGGTTAAGTCCCCTTCCCCTCTAAATTTAGGTAAGTTTTTCATGTAGTTTTCAAGAAGGTCGTGAAGAGGGACAGGCAAGACCAGAGGCGCATATCTTGCAGCTACTTTAGCGAAAACTCTGGGAGGCGAGGGCAGCCCTTGGCCCCCCACTTCTCCTCCTGGAGCCCCTCCACCTCCCCCTCCTAAAACCCCTCCACCTCCTCCTCCGGCAATAGCCATCGATGCTACAGGATAGGAAAACGGTGCGTTATAAAGAGGGTTCTGGAACACTAAAAGCGAATCCTTAGCTTCTTCGTGAGATGAGAAAACTGAAGAAAGATGAAAAGGGATGCGAGGGCTTGGTTCCTCGGATTTGCAAGAGATGTAATCAGGGGAACCCGCGGGCGTGGAATCTGAGTATATGGTATACTCTTCGAGACTAGGCGGGGTCGTGAAATCTAACTGAAGGGTCGGCAGGATATCGATCGCTGATAAATTTACTGCGGGATTTTCCCTTTATGTACGTCAGAGGTTGTCGGATGGATTTCACTTCTAACTTCAAGGAGAGCTAAAGTTGGGTTGATGGTTTCAAGGGGGAAATTGTGCGAAGTTGAAGGTTCAAAAGAACTCTTAGCCTTGGGTTGTGGGTACTTAAGCTGGTAGACGGCAGTGGTCGGCTTAAGGGAACCTTTTGTTTTCAATATTTTTTCGGGATCGAAAACGAGCGTGGTCTGTTTACCATCCGGGTTTTTTCTGGTGTTCTTTCACCCGTAAGCCAGCTTACTTAAACGTGGAGTCGCCAAGTGAATGATGAAAGTTTAGCCTTAACAAGGTGTTCACCCTTTGTTCACTATCAAAGGGTAGGAACTAAGAATGTCGTTCTCCCAGGGAAAAGGTTTCGTAACTTCGGTCCCCGGCAACGGCGCCAGAAAGATGTTGTTCCAAAGTCTGTACTTAAGGCTAGAAAGTACAGGGTCTAGGCATCCGAAAGTGGTGTGAAAGATAAAAAGGGAGAGGATCAACCTTCGGGAAAGGAAGCTAATGCTGATTTCTAAGTTGCCTCTCTCTCGCTTCCAAAAGTTCCTGGATGCTTATATCCCATTCAATGGCGGCCCATGAACATTCTAGTTCTACCCAGGTGGTGGTTGTTTTAAGTATGGTGTCAAAAAGGTTCAGAGCGATAGTGGTTTGATCCAACAAGCCGGGTTCAATATTGGGATGTCTGGCAACGGGAACAGTCATAGAGGAACAAGGAAAGTTAAAGGAAAGTTCGAGGTTTAGGATGCTGCCTCAAATTTTGGATCGTAAAAAGAGTACTCTCGAATCCGAAATCACAGATAGAATGCAAACCAAAGGCCTTTTCCCGTAACTGAGTTAATTTTTAATAAATCATGTGAGAAATGTGAGAAAAAATTAAGCTGTCTATAATGCGAGGCTCCTATCAAGGGAGAATCTCACCCTATAAACAGAAGAAGAAAAAGACAAGAAGAAATCTGATGAAGCATAAAATATAAAGATCAAAAAAAATTTCACAGGTCTTGTACCTGCTAATAGCCGATACATAGGAAAAACTGCAAACGATTAGACGTCTAAAAGTTGATCACCACGGTAGAGGTTATACTAAATTGCAGTGAAGCATTCATCAGACATATATATGCGAAATGAAATTGAATATAAGATAACAGAGGAAACAAACTCATAACTCAGTCTTGACAGAATCAGGGATCTTCGGATTGCTTTGTATTAATTTTCAAACAAAAACATCTCTATTACAATCGGCCAAAAAAGGTCCAACCCTCTTTCCTTCTTCAAAATGCCTATATATACAAACTTCTGAACATTTGAATTTCAATCGTTCCCGAAATTTTTGGTTACAAAATGAGAAGTTCAAGCGTTTCGCTTTCTTTGCCTTTGTCATCTTTCATGCGGGTGGAACACCTTCTTTTCTTAACTCTTCGAGTTCTAAAAATAGAACAGGCAGACACTTGTCATTATTTGGTACCGGGAACCTGTCCTTTTGCCTGCTTGGTGCAAGTGACGCACCTCTCCACCAACTGGGCTATCAACCTGGAAGGCTCTGCTTGGTGGTTTGCCTCAAAAGTGTAACAATCCTTCACTAACTGTGGCAACCTTCCTCCCACTTGTCGGTCTTCGACGATGATAGAACATAATTGTATACTTGATTTTATTAACCATTTATCCACTTGGACTATGTCAGTCTGGTTGATCTGTGATATTTCAGCCCGCTCTTTTTCCTCGTTCTCCTTGATATTTAGTAGGTGCTTGGCTATATCAATCTGGCCCAGTGTCCCAGCGCTGCTTTCATTATCGAGACTCAACAAACTTTCATCTATCAAGCTAAAGGTTTCTTCACAAGAGTTTCTTACCTCTTTAGCGCGTTCTCTGCTCTCTGATATGTTTCGCTCCCACGCCTTCAGCAAGATGTTACCTCTCGTCTACTCTGGGATGGAGAGCTTGGAACTACTGTCCATTTCCTTTTTCGTCGTGGCTATGACAGCCTCTTGGAAAGCGACCCGAGCCGCCCCGGCTTCTCTTTCTCTCAAAGAAATGTCTTCCAGCACTTGATCAATGATCTGGCAGTGGTTTTGAATGGTTTCCACTTTAGCGAGTAAATCTTGCTGAGCTGTTGACACTCTTTTTCGAATTTCGATAGCTTGGGATTGGAATATCCCGATATCTATCACCTGGCTCTCGGCGAAATTTAACTTTGCCTGTAACTGCCCTATCAATTCTTCTTGCTGGCTTATCTGTGACTGACTGGTCTAGGCCGACAGCTGTGTTTGTTCGAGATCGGATTTGAGCCGCTCGATTTCTTTTTGATCGGTTGCTCTGACTAGCTCTAGACCTGTGTTCCCCTGATCTCTGACAGTAGCTTCTGTTGTAGCTAGCTTAGCCTCCAAAGTTCTGATCAAGCGGTTCTTCCGCGTTAATTGTTCTTTTAGGGATCCAATAGAGTATTGGTTGGTTGCAGCAAAAGCCCCCAACGTCCCTGCTATCTGAGTTGTGAATTCCCCCTTTTCCATGGCTTTTCCATCGGCCAGGATTTTGAATTTTTTGGCTACCGTGCCTGCCTCTCGGTAAAGCTCTTGCTTCACAACGGCCTTTCTCTTCTTATCGAAGAAAAATTCGTTCAGAGGCAACTCTTCTACAGTAACAGGCGTTAGTTCTTTGCCGAAAATCCATCCCTCGCCGGGGATCCCCTTCGTGGACTATAGGGGAGTAACAGAAACGATGGGACTGCCGATTTCCTTGGATGATTTCCCCGGGGTAACAACCGAGGTTGGCTTGCTTGGAGAGTTGGGGATCTCGGCTTCCTGTTTTGAGTCCCCGGTTTGCTTTTTCTTTTCCTGATTTTCCCCTTGGTCAGGTCTTCTATCTTTGGAGCCCTTGGCTTCTGTTTGCTGTACATCTGCAGTCGGTGGGTTCTTAGTAAGACTGGGGGAAGGTAGCTTTGTCGGTATTCTTGAAATTTGAAGAAATCCGCCATCTCCTCGGGCGACAGGGTTTGAATCCGACATAGGACCTCGGCATAAGATCTCGCCCCTCGAAAGATGTCGTCATGAGGCGAATGCTCATGTTCATATCTTTTTAGGCCACAACTCGCCATGTGATTACCCACGACCTTATGTGGGTCATGTTTCTTAAGCTCAATGTGGACCAATTTAATATCCTCTAAGGTCACTGCCTCGGCTTTTCCGTGTCCGAAATCTAATAAAGAATATGTATTCAAATGAATGGGGAAGGGCGACCATACCTTCTTTGAAAAACTTTTAAGCTCTTTGCTTATGCCACCGATCACGGTTTGCCTGGCGATTTCGCAACATACCAGCCTATCCGGCATAAATAGTGGTAGAGCATACGGGGGCACAGAGGCACCGAAAACCCTGATGTATGAAAATTATGCTTCTACATACCAGTCAGCCACACTACTCAAGTTGGTGGTGATGCTATCTGAAATCCTGGGCGATGGGTTACTGAAAATGGAGACATGCATCGATACCATTACCCAATTGAAAATCTCGTATATGAATTATGTGGCCTTATCCTCCCAAAGTTTTGAATGATAGTCATGGATAGGCTCGGCATCAGATGGAGTCCAGCTCCAGCTCATTAGAGGGAAAGGCGTCATGAAACAAACAGCATCCATGATGTAGGCGGACATGAAAAATGAGGCGGCTTTCCCATTCGCCTTCTGCGCTCGATATTCAGTAATCCGATTGGTTAGACTGTCTGACAACAGTTTGGCCCAGTTGAAGGAAAAACCTTCAGCGACTCTATGAATCAGAGGCACCCACGGGAGGTAAAAGTGTGCGGTGTCCTCCCTCCCGTACAACCTACAGGTCATCATTGCTATATACCTGAATTGTGGTTCTAAGGAAGAGATTGAATAAACTTCATTACCATCCGCCCTGAATTTTGCAGGGTGCGAGACCCAATCTTTGATCAGATCAGACAAGTTTCTGTCGTATTGTTGGCATTCCTTCCCCTTGAAATCTTCCAACCCCCGACACTAACCCCCGACACTAACCCGGGTGACTTTTGAAGTCGTCTCGCAACTTCGCATATCAGAGTTTGGAAACCTTGCCACTTGTAATTCCCGAAGCGCGAAAGCGCGAGGTAAAGAAAAGTGATAGACTTGCTTAATGGTTAGGCGATGATGATTTGGGACTATAACGGCTATCACCAGTTCGCATGTCGGGGCAAATTTTTGATTGCAAAAATTAGATTTCAACCATTTGTAAAAGGCGGCTCCAACACCCTAGATCTAGCATAGAAAAACATAAACAACCAATATCTCCTAAACTAATTATGGAGATATTGTCAACAATGAAAAAAAAATGAGGTGGTTATGCGACCTATACAATGATGTCCACATAAAGGAGGAATGAATCAAAAATATCCACAACAAACTCCTCAACTAAGCTTAAGCCAAATAACTCAACAACCAAATCATACTCCTCAAAAGAGTGAAAGAGGCCACGCGTGTGGCACGTGTCAGATGTGTAGGCCCTCTAGAAGTGGACGACTCCATCGAATAGGCTCAAATCATGGTTGGCATAGTATCCAATGTGAAACATCTCGCTCAAAGAGTGGAATGACCCCCAACGACCTTGTCAAAGGGTCCAAATGACCTCCATAAAGTGTGCAACCACCCTATCAAAGTCTTCCCATGCAATCACAACAATCCATGCAAGATATCACAATGATCCATGCAATGTACAACATCCAAGTCAAGGCTCACAATGTCCAAGGTAGTCACAAATCCCAAGGCATGTATCATAGATTCCAATGTAGGTACATTGATCCCAATGCAGGTACACAGATCTCAAGGCATGTACACAAATCCCAATGCAACATAAATAATGAGTCGTGTCAAAGTGCAAGTGTCATTGGGTAGAGATATATTAAGTATCATATTCTAACTTCACAATAACTCATAGAATTCATTCCATTTGCCAAGTTAAGATATATTTGGGACAACATCAACCCTTATTACATGTGACAACTCCTTAGACAAGAAGTAGTTCTTAGGACACTAAGTGAAGTGTATTTGTAGTGATAGATGATATGACTAGGTGGGTAACTTCATGAGTTGAATTGCATAGCCAAGTTAGGTTTGTTCAAGATATTCCTCCACATGAGCACCTTCAAAGATGAGGGTGCCCCTTTTTGCATTGAGTTACCATTTCATCGACACTATTTCTTACTGCTCCTTTTTTTTCCTTTCTCTTTATTTGATTTGTCCATTTTTTTAGATATGCATTGTTAAGCATGGGACTTGGGGCATTGGCCTCATAGTGAGGTGGCATAAGCTCAAGCTTTATTTTTGACTTTTGATTTTTACATTTGCTGCATCAACCTCAAGCTTATAGCTCTTTTTTTAGATGCGGCTTTTCTCATGGGACTACGAAGCATGAACCTTGTTATGACATATGACAACCAACCATGAGTGGGAAAACAGAAATCGAAAGAGATGGAAAGTGTTAAGTATGGTTTGGGCTATGGACACGCTACACCTTCCTAGGCCTCTAGTAGTACAACTCAACCCAAGAGTGACAACACTTATCTAAAGAATGACTATGATCCACCATGGCAAAACAAGGCAAATAACATCAATTTAGAGTGTTATGATCCATTATTAATTTATTAGACTTAACCAACGTTCACCACATTCACAACAAATACATGAGACACTATCACCTCATATGAGCAATGAAATGAAATATGACAGTGCACAATATACATATCAAGCCTTGTAGGCATAATCATCAATGAGAGTGAGCTGAGCAAATGTAGAGAGCATCTCTGGCCAAATGTCCATGGAAAACCATAGATCTCATATGTGGAACTGTTGACTGTGATAAGAATCACAAGTGAAAAAATCCTCTAGTTATCCCTACATGTCAAAGGGATAACATTGTTCATCACAGTATTTCAATGGCTAGAACTTATTGTGCATTGCCCCCACTAAATTTAACCAGATGTCAATAGGATCTCCCTTGTATTCACACTATTGGTGGTATGATTTTCACCAATTGAGTAAGAATGGCGCATGTCTGAGCATGACAGAGGAGATTTTGTCTTCATTGCTAAACCAAATTGTACAATAGGTTCCCAACTGCTAGAGCAAATCATTCAATGCTTCACCACCCATCTTGCCTTAAAACTAAGGGATGTTGATGTTCGCCTAAGTGTAGAAAGGATTGTGGCCACCAAACATGTTAGATCCAATGTGCATATATGTGTAGGTGTCGTTTAGGGATGAATCCTACAGGGTATCTCATTTATGTCGATACATCTCCTCTTGTTGTCTTTGAAATACACCCTCGACGATGGCTAATGCCCACATTTGCTAGCACATCTCAATCATGGGATCATCACCAAGGGGATATTTGGGGTCGATGTTACCTACCATTAAAGGTCGTGGAGAGTGTGGAGGAAGGAGAGATAGAGAAGTAAAGTCGATTCCAAAGCTTGCACTATAATCTTGTACACCGGGGCATCCAATGTTAAAGAGTTGCCCAATCAACTTACTCATCACAACTATGATACCACAAAATCTAACAAAAGGTGGGATCAAGAACATTGGATGTGTAACACTATGAATAGAGAACATCCACAATTGTGAAGTGCACGAGCATTGAAAACTTCTTAGCACAATTTTAACAACAACAAATGTGCAATAAAGAATTTCAATAATGTGTTGCAAAGTGCATAGTTGAATAGACACATAATAATATCAATGAAGATGTGTAGTAATAGGATATACTTAAACAATGAATTGTTCTGCACAATGTAGACCAATCTATATTGTTATGCCAAAGAGAACTAGAAAGCTTTCATGAATATCAAAAGCAAATCCACACAAGACAAAAGATATATGGCTCAAATTGTACACTTATTATTGTCATTACAAAGTGTTTTAAAAATTGAGCATTGCAGCTATGGAACTACAAAGCAACAATGTGTGCTTCTAGCCTTCTGAAAGAAGGTTACGGGAGTTATTCACCCTAATGCATGAAGAAGAGTAAAGAAGGGACGAGAAGAGAAGACAATTTAAGATGTTGAGATGATGATTAAAAATGAGCTAAATCAAGATATAATATTTATACATGAGCAAGGTGATTATTATTTTATCCAAGGTGGGTCCAGACGATCAACCTTTGGTCACCATGCTCGAGGGTAATCACTACTTTGAGGCACAAAATCAACTCAGCCCAAGCATATACTAATTCATTTAGGGTTGACACAAGTTGTTGGTTGTTGAACTGATGTTGTGGAATCAGGATGCTTGGCACAATCACGGGAGATCTAGCATCAAGAATGTCTAGCATTGGATCGACACTCGAGGATGCTTTGCACAATCACAGGAGGTTTGGTGCCAAGAAAGTTCGACATCAAATTGGCTTTGGCACTTGGTGAAAAGTGAATTTGATGCAACAAAAATTGTTGGCATTTTGGCACAACATCGTCCCAATGCAACAAGACCAATTAGGGTTGGACATTGTTTGCAAGAGTTACACGTGGATCAAGAAACAAGTATTCCGCTACGTTGATATAACACACAAGCTAGTGTTGAATTCTCTTATTATGTCAAGGATTGAAATCCTTCTCATGCTCATGACAAATGAACCAACTTAAGAGCAGAAGGGTGAGGAGAATTATTCTCTGAAAAAAGATAATCAATATTTGCATCAAAAGCAAAAAAAGGCAAAAAATTATTAGGGAAGGTTTATAAGGAACCAAGTCATACCAACTATCATTATGATAGGGTTTCTAGATACAATCCAAGCAAGGTAAGAGCAGCAATCTACATGGGGAACAAATACAAAGGAGGAAGTCTAAAAACTTTACCAATTTAGTGCCTTCATATAGGGCCTAAAATTGTGTCTAGACAAGGGGATCAAAAAAAAAAACTCCTAAGTTGTTTCTAAGAATAGAACATAGGAAAACCACAAAGAAAACTGTATTTTTAAACTAAGCTTTCTAGCTCCAAAAGTTACCTTCAATGCAAGACTCTTTAAGCATAAAGTGTATCAATTGGAACCCTAAAATCATTGCCTTCATTGAATCAAGAATAGCATGTGATAATAATTTAGTTCGATGTGAACACCATGGAGCATAAAGCCACATTCCACAATTTAGTTTATATGGTTTTGTATTATGGCTAGGCACCAAAAGGTAAATAGGACACTTGAGCTCAAAGGAGCTTAATTTTCCCCTTGGAGGTTGGAAACTTTAGGATTAGTTGATCCAAACATGTTAAATTTATTATCCAACCTCCTCTATGTACTCAAAGTAACTAAGGCAGCTCACAAGGGCCGGTTGTCAATCTGTGGGGTGAGTTGACAAGGTTAAGAAGATCTACAACCAAGTGAGTAAGTGTCATAACAAGTTGATGGATCTCTTCCATACCTTGCTAATGGAAAGAATGTAAATTGGAGCACGAAGCCATCCAATGAAGGTTAAAGAACTCGTTGATGGTTGAGGAGTCAAAATATCGAAGTCCAATCCCTATTCAACCTCATTCTAGCAATCAGTAATATCGGAATGAAGATTGAATTGTCACCTCTGGAGTAACATTTCTATTTTTGTTATTACAAGTTTTTTTTAAGAACTACATAGGTCTAGAAGCAAAAGTAACGACCTGGTTGTATATTCATATGAAATAGGGTGTCTTAGCTTCACACAGAAGCTTGAATCTAAATCTAAAGAATATGGTATTGATTTTGCAAACCTTTGAAATAACCATTTTTTTATTATTCTCTAAAGTAATGGAAGAATATTTTTTTCTAACCAAAAAGAATATGCTCGTATGTTTCTTTTGTTTTAGCTTTTACAAAAAAACAGAGAGAGAGAGGGGGGGGGAGGTTTAAGTAAAGGTTAAGAAGTTTCAAATAATTAACACTTCACATTTCCAAGAAGCAGCATTCAACTGAAAATCTGAGAAACAGTTTTATAGGATTCTATACCTACCAAAGTCACTAATACTATAGATTACTCCATGAAAATATTTTCACTTTACCTACTTCACAATCATTCCAATCAATATAACGTGTTATAGAAGCATATTAATCCAGACTTGTAAAATTTTGATGAGTAAGTCTAGACAAAGAAAATCAGCGCCCTTATTTGCTGCTGTGTTCATTGGTGGTTCATTGAATTCCTTTTATACATTTCATCTTGTGTAATAACTAGTTTAATCTACTTCTTATAAACTGTCCTTGTCACTGCATTGGACCGCTAATTATGCTATCTATTAATCGAATACAAGGAGAATGGCATATCACGCATAAGAACAAGTTTCAACTTTTTCACTATTGTAAAACGGAAATGTATATTTTACGTTACCACCTTGGCACCTAGGTCCTGCGGGCAAGCTAAAACAATGCAAGTTACCAGTTTAAAGGTAATCCCTTGGAGGTTATAGACAGTTATATATCTATGAAGCCTGAGAAAGATGCACCCCGGACCCAAATATTGTCTACCAAACTGAAAAATGATTCCTGATGCTCAAATCAGGCGGAAGAGTAGACGATATCAATCGCGCTAAAATATAATGCCTATTTATCTCAGAGACATAATTCTCCAGAGGTGTAGAATATGATAAAATCCACATCAATAGATGATCGAAATGCAATTTCGCGAGCACCAAATAGAGTCCAAAAGGATTCCATTTAACTTTTTCCTCAATCGAGATATTAGGTACAACCCATTTTAGTAATTTTACCCCTCACTGCACTACAAACCAACCTTAAGCTATAATATGGTCTGAAACATATATCAACAACCCTTACAAGATTGCAAACAGGGTCAGATCCTGTGTAAGGACAGAGAATAGGCATAATGGAATAAAAAGGCAACCTACCACAAGATTTTATCCAATTCTTATTTGCAAATGAGGTTTTAAGGTTTAAGATGCATAACATGAATCAATACAAATCCTTACTCCAAATTTAGATTTTCCAGAAACAGAGTGTTCCGTCAGAAGTATAAATAGAAGCTCATGAAAAGAGATGTAATGCTAAGAACTTTTGCAGCATCTAGGCAGAGGGAATGGTACGGAGGTTGTGGATAGATGTAACATGCATGCATACCACTTAGGTCGCAGGGTTTGCCATCCACAAGTATTGCGTCCTGCTCAGACTTGCCAGTGGAGTAGCCTTTCTTGACAAAATACCCCAAAAGATTGCTCCAAGTAACGGAGGAGATGAAATCAGGGCCTCTGCTAACATAGATGTCGTTAAATTTGACGCTTGATGGGTTCAAGCCAAAGCTCCTGGATATGGTGCCCACGTCCAATTTAGCGTCTTCAGTAGCCACGAAGTCTAGCACCCTCTCAGAGCCAGGATGGCGTAGCTTTACTACTATGCATTTGCCCATTCTTATCGGAGGCTGGTTAACAATTTTGATTTTATACGTTGGATTAAAACTTCCTTACACTCCTCTGTGAGCATAAACGATGAATATATATGGGTGCATCTCAATCTGGTTGCCTCTAGAAGGGTTTAGAAATCCTTCGTCACGTGTCGATATGGTTTAAAAGTAAGTTTGGCGACCGCCTCCGCCCGGGCCGGCCCCGCACCGCCCGGCTCCATAATACCTATTATAATAGGTGGGAAGAAAGAGTATGTGTTTTGTGCTTGTTTGGAAAAGTGGAAAGAAAAAAATATTTCATTTTAGAATGTGAGGCCCTCAAAGACAACATGGAAAATTATGCAGCAGCAAATTCTTGGGATAATCTATTTAGCAAAGAATTTGTTGAGAAGCTGGGAGCGATTATTGTAAAACTTCACTGGAAAAGGGCCGAATACAAAAGCCAGATGGAAAAACAATATGTCCCATAGGCTATTTTTAGCCTCGTGGACGTTAAAAATACTTTTTTTCTTTCTTTCTTTCATATTGTTTTGTTTTGTTTTTTTGGCGGGTGGTGTTTGAGATGCCGTGGGTTAACTGTTCACTGAAATAAACTAATTCTATTCTCTTCTCTTTTGGAAATTATAATTTAATGGTATGAAGATGTTTGGAAATTATAATTTTATAGTATGAAGATGTAGTGATAAGGTGTTTCTTTCGGATTCATCCCATTTGTTTTTTATTTGACATTTTGGACCAAACAAATGTGGTCCATCATAAGGAAGAGTTTTAAAATATGAGGGAAATCTGAAAAATCATTAGGTGTATAAATATGAAAATTTTTTAGTAAAGAGCCAACTTATTAAAAATACATAAGACCTAAAATATTACTAATCAATTATTATTAATCAGTTTCTAGAATCTGTCCTTGTGGTTAGTGTTGGGATCCAACTTTAACTGATCTTCTAGGCATCATCTCTGTTTAGATTGTTAGGTTGTTTTTCGATTTCGATGGCTTCCCTAAATTTTCTATCGTGATAGTGATCTACTTCGGCAAGAATTTTGGCCTCTTCAATAGAAATATGATAACTGTTGGACTGAATATCGACTCATTGAAGCTCTGGATGAATCCCGGATGATATCCCTTGGGGGTTGTGCACCTCCTAGGCTCTAGCAATGCACCCTGGTGATTCCACCAACAAAATCCACTGATATTTGTCTCGAAATGTGTGCCCTAGCCTCTCTGTACTAGGTCGAAAGGGTTTCACCGGATCTGATCTGGAAAGCCCCATAGAAACCCAAATGTCCCTCCTCAAGAACTGAGCACTTCCTGGTTGTTTGATGCGCCCTGGCAGATTCCACCATTAGAATATGATGAATGGTGGCTCAAAAGAAGTGCCTTGGCTTCCTCTCAACTGGGTTGGAAGGATCTGACAAGATAAGCCTTGGTCTCATCCAGCTACACAAAACCCTCTATAACCCTTGCGCCCTCACTGGTTGCATTGCAAAAACTGTGATTGCATCTATATACTCCTGATCTAGCACGATGAAATACCTAGATGGTATCTCCAATGGGCTAGGGTGTGTCTTCCAACACCAACACCAAAACCGATCTCAGTTGTGGTTTCCTCCAAAAATCCACAAAACATCAAAGGGGTCGACTTCCTCCTTTAGAACATGTTCTTCCCCGATCTAATTTTCGTTGACATCACTTAAGCTAAGCGCTTTTCCTCCTAAGTCAAGTGATTAATTAATTAAATCCCTCCCTCAACACCTTTTTCTTCTATTTCTCCGTTTACTTTAGCTTAAATGACTTTTCCTATGCTTTTTTGGCTTAATTCATCGTTTAGCCATTTATTCACCCTTATTTTTCCCCTTGTTCCTTGTTTGTGCCTGGCTATAGTCTACGGGAACAGATAGACTACTAAGTCACTCCTTGTTGGCCTACTCTTGGGAACGAGACATCACAATCCTCCCTTCCTGATATTGTTTGTCCTTAGGCAACATCAATCATGGGTGTTGCAATATATGCTCTCACTCCCATGTAGCATCCTCCACTGGAAGTCCCCTCCATCTAACCAAGCACTCCCTGATGACCCTGCTCCTCAATCTGCGCTCTCTCTACTCTAGCACCTCCTCTAGTACTAGCTCCAACTGACCCTCCTCATCCAAGGGTGGAAACTCCTCTGAAATGCTAACATGTTGCCCCACTGTCTTTTTAAGGCAAGAAACGTGGAACACGTTGTGAATCTTGCTACCCTCCGATAGCTCTAGCTCGTAGGCCACTTCACCTACCTTCCTGTTGACTATGTATGGTCCATCGAATCTAGGCTTCAGCTTCTCTACCCCGCTTCTTTTCAGGGAAGACTGTTTGTACTGTTGTAATCGCAAAAAAAAACCCAGTTCCCTACCTCAAAATTGTGCTCTATCCTCTGCCTGTCTGCATAGGTCTTATGTTGGTTCTGAGCTACCTGTAAGTTCTCCTTTACCGCCTATAGAATCCTCTTACTCTCCTCAACCCAGTCTTTGGCCTCTAGGACCCTGTTATCCCCAAACACAGTCTCCACAAAAGAGGGTGCATCGTATCCATACAATGCTCTAAACAGTGACAACCTAATAGACATGTGGTAAGTTGTGTTGTAACAATACTCACCCATGTGTGTTCTTTCCCCCCCACATAATTTCTCAGATACCCCTCCACCCATTTGTTGACAATCTATGTATGTCCATCTGTCTATGGGTGGTAGCTAGTACTCGTGGCTAACTCGATGACCACCAACCGGAAGAGCTCCTACCAAAACGTATTGATGAAGTGCCCATCTATGTCACTGACTATTTGCCTAGGTAAACCGTGCAACCAGAAAACCTCTTTGAAAAATAGCTCTACTACCTATATGGCCTTTTAGTCCATGGGTATGGTAAAGAAGTGTGCAAATTCGGTGAGCCTATTGACCACTACAAATATATTGTCCCTCCCCTGCACTCGAGGAAGACCTGTAATGAAGTCCATAAAAATGCTCTCCCATTTCTGCTTCAGAATGGGTAGAGGCTGAAGTAACCTCGCGGGGTGTGTCTGCTCGTACTTGTTCTACTGACAAGTTGTGCACTCCCGGATGTGTTTCAGTACATCATCCTTGAGACCCTTCCATGATAATCTCTCCTTGATATGCCTGCAAGTTTTGAAGTATCCCTGATGCTCGGTTGTAGGTGAATCGTGACACACCTTCAAAATATTCCCTTTCAAGGTAGATTCTGAAACCAAGTAGATCTGGTTCTTGTAGAAAATGACATCGTCTAGCACCCGATATCTATCATCAACTACTTTTCCATCCAATACCTCACAAGCAAATTTGTTTTTGGAGTACTCCACCAGCAAATGTGCCTTCTAGTCTATGCAAATATTCATCATCGAACACCCTAATGGCCTCCTGGACAAAGCATCTGCTATGACGTTCCTTTTTCCCTTAACATAATGAATGTGAAAGTCAAAAGATTGGATCTTTGAAACCCACTTATGTTGTCTCTCAATGAGGTCTTTCTTATCCAAGAAATACTTGAGACTATTGTGATCAACCTTCACTACAAATCTGCTACCCACCAGATATTGTCTAAATTTGGTTAAGGCATGTCTGATTGCCGGCATTTCCTTGTCATAAATCGAATAGAGTATCTCTAACTCGTTGAGCTTCCTACTCTCGAACACAATGGGATGGCCTCCCTTAATCAAAACTGCTCCAATTCTCACCCCTAATGCGTTGCACTCTAAGACAAACGACCAAGAGAAATACGGAAGAGCTAGAACACGGCATGTGCTCATAACCTCCTTCATTTTCTCAAAAGTCTATTGTGACTCATTTGTCCAATGAAAAGCACCCTTCTTGGTTAGACTGTGAGCGGTGCTCCCAACTGTGAAAAGCCTCTGACAAACCGCCTGTAGTAACTGCATAACCCAAAGAATCCCTTCAACTCTGTGAGGTTCTTGGGTGTTGGCCAATCCAGAATGACGTTAATCTTCTCCTGATGAACCTGTACTCCCTTCTCACTGATGATATGCCACAAGTACAGTAGTTCTCTTATCTCGAACTCACACTTGGACTCCTTGGCATATAATGATTGTGCCTGCATAATGCCCAAGACCTCTTCCAAGTGTGTCAGATGCTCATCCCATGTCTTGTTGTAAATCAATATGTCATCGAAGAATACCAAAAGGTACTTCCTCAATTGTCCCCTGAAGATATGATTCATGCAAGACTGAAAAGTGTCTGGTGTGTTGGTCAACCCAAACAGCATGATCAAAAACTCGAAATGTCCAAAATGGCATCTGAATGTTGTCTTCTCTATGTCCTGCGCTCTGATGTTGATCCGATGATATCTTGACCGTAGGTCAATCTTGGTGAAGAAAACTACCCCATGTAGCTCGTCCATCAACTCATCTATGCGCGAAATGGGGTACCTGTTCTTGATCATTTTCTTATTGAGAGCTATGTAGTCAATGCACATCCTTAATGTGCCATCTTTCTTCAGTACAAGAATGATTGAAGAAGCAAAAGGACTCGTGGTGGGCGTGATGTGCCCCATCGCAAGAAATTCTTTGATTTTTTTCTCGATCTCGTCCTTGAATCTCTTGGGGTGCCTATAGGGCGTGGTGATCACCGGTGTAACCCTTGCCTCCAACTCAATGGTATGCTTGAACCCCTTGTCTGGTGGCCTCCTTAGTGGTATCGGCCCAAACATTGGCCCATACTGACTCGGAAGCTTTCTGATATGTGAATGGTAATCATCTATGCCCTCTTAATCCTTCTGGGTGGTGATCAAACACTTTGTTGCATATGCTACATCACCGTGATGGAAGATTTGCTTCATCATCTTCCCTGATACTTCCTTGGGTGCTCTTGTAGACATACCTCTCAGTACCACTCTCGATCCACTAGCGTCTCTAAAACTCATAGTCAACGTATGATAGTTGAACTTAATCTCTCCCAATGAATATAGCCATTGTACCCCCAACACTGCATCTATATCTGACAAGTCAACTACATAAAAGGTATTCGTCATGGTGTAGTTTCCTAGCTTGACCTCTAGATCTGGGACCATGTCCAAGCATGTCATAGTATATCCATCTGCTACTGCCACGTGAAACCCCTCAAACTCCCCAGTGTGTAACCCCCTCCGGGCTACTAAGGACACATCTATGAAATTGTGGGTGGCCCCACCATCAACTAGAGTTGCCATTCATTGCCCCAGTATAAGGCCCTTGACACTGAGGGTGTTGTACTTGGGTACTCTGGAAAGGGTTACTATGGTTCCCCCTTTCACCTCTCTATAAGGTTTTGTCTCCTCCTTTGGTTGTGCCTCTGCCTCTATCTGAGGTTTTTTTGGATGTCGCTATGGCTCATGTGTAGTCTCATCCTATGAATCATTGTCTTCTTGTGCCCCAATCTCCTCATCCTCCTCCTCACTGCCTAATTCCACCTCACTGTAGTGGATTTGTTCCTTTCCCGTGCATCTATGCCCTGAGACCCAAAGGTCTCTGCAAGAGAAGCAATCTTCTTCCTCGTCAACTCTCGTTTGGTGCCATCATCCAGCTTGGGCTTACCTTTCCATTCCCTCTGAGGATTTTTTTATCCCTGTCTCTCTGTGGTACAAAGGGTTTGGTAAAGGTTTTGGGTTTCTGTGCCGAGTCACCCATGTCTTGGGTGCGCACAATGGCCTCATGTAGGGTGTGAGGCTTAAAAGCCTTAACCCATCCCCTCAATGGTTCTTTCAATGCCTCAATGAACATCATCACCAATCTGTGCTCTCAAATATCTTATACGACCACCGCCTTTTGCTGGAACTCTGTGATGAAGGCCTCAACTGACCCTATCTGTCTCAACTCTGTAAGATCCCTGAAATGGATTTTTGGATCTCTCTTGTCAAACCTCTCCATCAACCTCTCGGTGAAATCCAAGTACGAAGTAATGTGGATGTGGCCCAAGGTCACTAACCCATGGTACCACCACTCGTGGGCCTCCCCATCCAAGCGCAAGGTGGCGAAGCTGATAGCTTCAGATTTTCTCATCGGGTTTAGCTTGAAATATGTGTCAATATTATGTACCCATGCCTGAGTTTAGCATCATGATGACTCGTTGAAAGTAGGAATGTCCATCTTTCCCACTTTATTAATGAAGTCCATGTTTTGAGTTTGTGCATTGCCCCTCTGTGCCTCCCGGGGTCTGTTCTGATACCTGATCGAACAATATTCTAAAAAAATCATGTCTACATGTACTCTCTAAATGGGTCTCGTGGCACTGTCTGCCCTGGCTGTCCCAATAGTTGTCCCCCTTGGAACTAAGATATAATGGTTAGGGAATCCTCCCAAATGATGTATAGCCACGAATAGGTGAAGGATGTCCACTCGCTCCACCCATAGATCCAATGGGGCCACTGGTCCCGCCTCTCTGGTGTCCTCCTGACCCACTCGCTCCTCCTATGACATTGGCACCCATAGTGCTCACGTTGTGTTGGATCATCTGTGTGTTGATGGCCATCTATGTTATGGCGCTCATCATGTCTCGTTGTCCTCTGGCCAGGTCATTCAAGATGGCCTGCGTACTGTCGGAATGTTTCTCGGGGACTTTCCCCCTGCCCCCTAGTGTCTCACGCCTGTCACCCATAGTCCTCTCTATATATGTCTCTGTGTCATAACTGATGTGATCCCTGTCCTCTAACTCTGGCTATGTATCTGACTGAGTGTGGAAGGGGCTGTAGTCTCTTCTATTCATGTCTCTTTTGTATCTACTATGTCCTCTGCGGTACTGAATGTGCTCATCCCCAATATGTCCTAATCCCTCTGGTATTTTGCACCTATTCCCGGAATCATAGGGTCGTGAGAAGCATTTCTTCAAAGGATAGCAGGAAGAAGGCTTTGATAGCACCAAAATATCCTAAATTTGGTGGATCTAGATATTTATTGTTGTACTAGTGTCAAGACTCTCTGAACTAATACTCTGGGGGTTTTTGGATGCATTTTAGTTACTTACTTAACATGCTTGGTGATTTTCTCATGTGTGTGTCATATAAACAAGGTTTGAGCAGTATATATGATGTATGTAAAATAAGGAACCAACACAATCTCAATATCATGTATTATATGGAAAAAGAAAGAAATACACTAATATGTTGAAAGTAGAGAAATAATCATCAGCTAGATCTCATGGATTGTCATTGGAATACAATGCAACTAATATAAAATACCTGTGATCAGAAGATGTGGATAGATCTACACATGCACGGATAGATCGACAACATGCAGCTCTGGAAACTCACGACAACTGCAACAAATGATGGATAAACTCTCCCTGGTGGCTATACTCAATCGATTGGCTTGAAAATTGTCCCGAACTGAGTGCCCTAGCCTCTAGGATCCTCTTAATAACTGTTGGACCAAAGATCGACTCACTGAAGCTTTGAATGAACCCTAGATGATATCCCTTGGGGGGTTACACACCTCCTAGGCTCTAGCAATGCACCCTGATGACTCCACTGGTGGAAACCACTAACATCAGTCTCGAAATGTGTGCCCTAACCTCCTATGTATTGGGTCGGAAGGGTTTCCCCGGATCTGATCTGGAAATCCCCCTCGAAACCCAAATGTCCCTCCTCAAGAGTTGTGCACTTTCTGGATGTCTGATGCACCCTAGCAGATTCCACCATCAGAATCTGATGAGTGGTGGCCCAAAAGAAGCACCTTGGCTTCCTCTCAACTGGGTCGGAAGGATCTGACGAGATAAGCCCTGGTCTAGTCCAACTACACAAAACCCTCTATAACCCTTGTGCCCTCACTATCTACGCTGCAAAAACTGTGACTGGATCTGTATACTTCTGATCTAGCAAGGTGAAACACCTGGATGGTATCTCTGATAGGCTAGGGTGTGTCTTCCAACACTGAAACCGATATGGGTGGTGGTTTCCTCCAGAAATCCACAAAACATCAAAGAGGTCGACTTCCTCCTCTAGAACATGTTCTCAACTCAAAATCATAACATAATGAGGAATTAGGTCGAATTCCTCCTTTTATATCTTCCTCGATCTAATTCTTTGTTTACATCACTTAATCTAGGCGTTTTTCCTCCTAAGTCGAGTGATTAATTAATTAATCCCCCGCCTCAACGCCTTTTTCTTCTATTTCTCCATTGACTTTAGCTTAAGTGACTTTTCCTATGCTTTTTTGGCTTAATTCATCGTTTAACCATTTATTCACCCTTATTTCTCCCCTTGTTCCATGTTTTTGTTTGACTATAGTCTACAGGAACAAATAGACTACTAAGTCACTCCCTGCTGGCCTACTCTTATGAACGGGACATCACAAAACATGGGGTGGTATTGGGTTTGTATCAAGATCAAAAGGAGTGTGATCTCAGAATGTCAGAAGTTCAATACTTATTTTGGATGTCCCTATGGCAATATCAATGTGCTTGAACAACTTGTGGGAATAGAATTTGGTCAAGATATCAAGTGAAGTTTATAAGTTTTGAACCTTGACCAAGGGTGTAAAACTCCTTGCTTTGAATAGCTAGTCTCAAACTTGTTGGGCATTTTAAATGGCAAGCAATAAGGAGAAAATAGAGGTGGGATTGAGTATGTAATATATGCACACATTGGATGGTCTCGGTGGTGCATGAGCGCAAGAGCTAGGATTTCAAAATTTGTGTCAGAGTTATCTCTTCCATAACGCTACCTAAGAGTAAGAGCTATAGATCCTCCCTTGCTCACCTCTCCATCCCAAAATTTTCTTATGATACAAGGTTCTTCAAAACTTCGGTACAAAAATACCATATGCCTCTCAAATAGATGGAAGAAAATTTGTAAGAAAGTTGGCTCAAATCAGTCCTAAATCTAATCATGTCACCATCAAGGAGAAAGACAATTATATTTATGAAAGAACCTAATAAAGTAGTGAACAAGGTTATGGCCCTCCCCAAAGGCACTTGAAAATTAGCTCACAAATAACTGGATTACACTCATCAAAAGCCAATTGTATTTCTAAGTATGTGGTTGCATTTACTATGCATTCTAGTTTTAATGGAAGATCATGACCTCCTTTTTCATAACGGGCCTTCTTTTGTAGGCCCTAGAGGAAATGTATTTGAACTAATGGATGTTGCACTTCATCCCATAGGAAGACATGCCTACTTTTGTCTTGATATGGGTAACACTACCTCATCTTCCCCTCATTATGTGGAAAGCCACAGGAAACAATCTTGATAAATATGTAGATAGATATAACAGAAATAATTATCTTAGGAAGCCTCATGAAGTTTATAACAGAAGCTATAAGAGTTTTGGCTCATTAAATAATGAAGTAAAATGCTACAAATGAAACAATTTTGGACACATGGCCAAAGATTGCAGATTGACTGTTCTTCCAAAGGAACCAAAGCAAGATTTTAACAGTCATGTAAAAGAACCATCGAAGATATGGAGAAGGAAGCAGGATAAACTGAACATTAAAGAATGTTCGATTGCTCTTCAAGATCAAAGCAAAAAAAGTGTTCAGTTTGTTGACAATGGTCGTTAAAATCATATGACGGGTGACAAGGATAGGTTCGTAACTCTAAAGAAAGAAAGAGATGGATCAGTTTCGTTTGGCAATGATAACTCAGCCAAAATTATAGGAAAATGCATAGTCAAGCTTGGAAGTCAAGATGCCATGGAAGAAAATGTTATACTTGTCGAAAATATGAAGCATAATCTGCTAAGTGTGAGTCAAGTGTGTGACCAAGAACACACACTTCTATTCGAATCAAAGAAATGTGAGATGAGGAAAGAAGGATTAGGCAAGTTGGTGGCAACAACAATATGGACTTCAAACAACATATACATCTTAAATGAGATCATAAAGGAAAGATGTTGCTTGGGAAAGGAAAATGAAAGTTGGCTTTGGCACAGAAGAATGGGTCATATGAACTTTGACAATCTTATCAAAATCAACAGAAAGGAAGCAATAAGAGAAATTCCTGAAATTTCAAAGCCAACCAATACTTTGTACAAGCACTATCTACATGGAAAACAAACAGGAAGTGAGTTTAGAACAAAGGAATACTCTACAACAAAACCATTGGAGATTGTACACATCAATATATGTAGACCGATGAGAACAAAAGGGCTAAATGGTGAACAATACTTCATGCTACTTATTGATGATTATACAAGAATGGTCGGACTCTGTTTTCTCAAGAAAAATTCAAAGGCATTCAAATGTTTCAGGATATTCAAAGATATGGTTGAAAACGAGATTGATTTGAAAATCAATTGCTTAAGGTCAAATGATGGAGGTGAGTTCACATCAAAAGGATTTGTGGACTTTTGTGAAGAACATAGATAAAAAGGAAATTCTTAACAGTTAGGACACCTCAACAAAATGGAGTTGTTGAGAGGAAGAACATAAATACACATGAAATGGCAAGAACCGTGTTGGAAGATTCCAAGTTGGGTGACATATTTTGGGTACAAGCAATACATACATTCATTCATATATTAAGTAGAGGAATACTTAGAAGTAACAATGACAAGACTCCATATGAACTGTGGAAGGGGAGACAAAGAAACATCAATCACTTTAGAGTGTTTGGAAGCAAATGTTACATAAGAAGAGAAGATAACAAGATTGGAAAATTTGACTCTCGAGTTGATAAAGGCATACTGGTTGGTTACTCAAGCAAAGGCAAGGCATACAAATGCTACAACCTAAGACTCAACAAAATAGTGGAAAGCATCAATGTAAAGATTGATGAAACAAATGTAAAGAGAAGAAAGTAGAAATTCAAAGAAGCAGGAAGCAGAAGAAGAACTAAAGGAAGAAGAAGTAGGGGAAGAAGTAGAAGAACCAGAAGAGAAGCAACAAGAAGCATAGCAAGACGAAACATAAGACAATCAACAAGATTTCCAGAAACCTGCTAAAACACCTAATTGTGGGGTTTAAAAGAAACATCCACTAGAACAAATTATTGGAGATAAAAATGTAGGAATAGAAACTAGAGGAAGTAGATGATCATGAACACTAGAACAAAAACATCTAGCACTATTATCCATAGTTGAACCAAACAACTTTGAGGAAGCCAATAAGGATGAACATTGGATCAAAGCCATGGAATAAGAACTGAATCAAATAGAGAAGAATGAGACATGGGAACTAGTTCCAAAACCTAAGAACAAAAATGTGATTGGTACAAAATGGGTGTTCAGAAACAAACAAAACGAAGATGGACAAGTAACCCGAAACGAGGCAAGGCTAGTATGCAAAAGATATGCTCAAGTTGAAGGAGTATATTTTGAAGAAACTTTTGCTCATGTTTCCATAATGGAAGCAATCATAATGATCTTGGCCTATGCATGCTCCAAAAGGATCAAAGTATATCAGTTGGACATAAAATCAATGTTTCTTAATGGAGAATTAGAAGAAGAGGTCTGCATAGAACATCCAGAAGGGTTCCTATTGTTAGAAAGGGACGATTATATTTGTGAATTGAAGAAAGCTCTATATGGACTCAAGCAAGCCCCTAGAGCCTGGTATTCAAGACTGGACAAGCACTTACATCAACAAGGATTCATAAAGGGCAATGGATATAATAATCTCTACATAAAAGTTGATTAGGGCAACATACTTATCATTGAAGTATATGTGGATGACATAATCTTTGGAAGTGACGATGACAGGTTGAGTAAGAAGTTTTCCAAAGACATGCAGAATGAGTTTGAAATGTCCCTACTTGGTGAGTTGATTTTCTTTTTGGGACTCCAAATATCTTAGCTAGATGAAGCTGTTTTCATTTCCCAAACCAAGTACATCAAAGGAATGTTGAAGAAGTTCATAATGGAAGATTGCAAGTTGAGCAAAGATGACAAATCTAAGGAAGCAGATCAGAGACTCTATAGATTGATGATTGACAACCTACTCTATGTGACATCCTTAAGACCAGATGTGATGCAAGTAGTTGGACAGGTTGCAAGATTTCAAGCAACACCGAAGGAAACTCATGTTATGGCAGTAAAGAGGATCTTAAAATATCTTAAAGGAACAACATAGTTTAGATTGTGGTATCCGAAAGGTAATAAGCTGACTATGGTTGCCTACACAGATGCAGATTGGGCAAGAAGCATTGATGATAGAAGAAGTACTAGTGGAGCAGCCTTCTACTTGGGTGATTTTTTGGTGTCCTGGTTAAGTAAGAATCAATCCTCATTATCCTTGTCTACGACAAAAGCATAATATATTGCAGCAACGACATGTTGTACTCATGTCCTATGGATTAAGAAAATTAGCAAGAAATACAAGTAAAGTATGATGAGCCTATTTTAATATTCTTTGATAATATCAGTGCTACAAGTATCTCCAAAAATCTAGTGATGCATTCCAAGACCAAGCATATTCTTATCAAGTTTCACTTTCTACAGGAACAAGTCCCAAAAAAGAATATCAAGTTGGAGTACATTGGGCCAAAAGAAAAGATTGCAGATATCTTCACCAAACCTCTCCCAAGGGAGACCTTTGAGTATCTTCAACAGAAACTGGGAGTAGTTTCTGCCCCATAGTGATCTACACAACATCTTGCAAAGAAGACAAGGGGAGAGAATTCGTTAGGGGGAGTTACCCTTTGCCATTGATGTCAAAGGAAGAGAGAAAGAACAAAACCATGAAGACAAGGGAAGCAATGATCACATGGGGAGTATGAGTGTTGCCATCAATGCCATAGGGGGAGATTGTTGAAAAATTGGTTGTCATTGATGTCAACCCTAGAATAAGTCTAGAAGCCTCTTGAAGTGATGGGTGTATTTGAAGAAGTCTCCAAAGTGGTCCCCTTATGGCATAGCTTTAAGCATGGCCCTCATGAATAGATGATTTGAAGAAGTCTACAAGAGTTTCCATAAGTATGGTTAAGTAGTTGAGTAGTTAAGAAGCCTCTAAGGTGTGGTCATGAAGTCGAAAGTTGATTGAGGAAAAAGAGAGTGATTTGCATTCTTCCTTCTTGATGGGACCTCATGTGACTTCTGCATAACTCTTTTATTTTGATTCCTTTTCTGTCATCATGGAGCTTGAATCCTTCTCAGTATGCATTTGTTTGTATCCTAGTCCAGACTTGTCATGGTATGGCCTTTGAATGGTTATGTTCTATTGCATGGCCTTTTTTTGAAGTTCCTTCCTTAGTGAGACTATTTCTGCTTCTAAGCTCTCCTTCATTTTCTCCTTTTCTTCCAATTGGTTTTTTAGTATTTCTTCAATCCTTCTGGCTTCATCTACTTGGACCTTTAGATTTATAATCATCTACTGGACTTCTTCAAAGTTTTTGTTGGGATTTTGAGAACCCTCCTTTAGCTTGATCAATTCTTCCTCGAGTGACTTGTTTTTCTTCCTTTCTCGTTTTAGCTCACTTAAGGCATTGATCATTTCCGCTTCAAGATCTACTTCACCTTCTTCTTCATAATCTTCTTTATCACTTTTTTGAGTTTCCAATGCCATAAAGAGAACTCTTTATGATTCATTGTCACTATCATCATCCTCATCAGATGAGTAATTATCTTCTTTTGAGTAGAGGCTTTTCTTATATTTCCTTTCTTGTTTCCATTTTGATATTTCTTTCTTGGGAACTCCTTCTTCATCACTTTCTGAATTCTTAGCATAAGGACATTTAGCAACAAAATGACCAATTTTACCACAATTAAAGCACATTAAAGGAAGCTTACCTTTGTACTTGTCATTTTCTCTCTTCAGCTTCCTTGCAAAATTGGCTATTTCTTCATCTTCATCTAAATCATCGTTGTAGCTGCAACTTGACTTTGAATTTTGTCTAAATTCTTGTCTTCTTGGATGCTTTGAAAGTTGCTTCCTTCATGGATGGATAGTCCTGCTCTGTTCTCATTGCATAAGTTGTAAGAATTCCATGTAACTTGTCCATGTTCAATGTAGCAAGATCTGCTCTTTCTTCTAGGGCTGAAATCTTAGGATCAAATCTCATTGGAAGAGACCTTAGTACCTTTTGAACAATTATTGGTTCTTTAATTTATTCTCCTAAGCCTTTAATAAACTTCACAATTTCATCAACTTGCAGAAAATAAGTTGCAATATCTTCATCTTCCTTCATTTTCAGTTGTTCAAATTGACCTCTATAAGTTTGAAGCTTGGCTTCTTTGACTGATCCGGCAGGATCTTTTCAATGATTATGGTTGAGTTTTACTTGCATGAATAATTTAACCATTTTGAGAAATTATTGAAAGAATGAGGAAAAGAAGAGATTTATATCAGTCAAATACACATATGCAGATCTGAAAAGAATAATGAACAACAAACCATAAGAACGCAGGTTGATAACGGAGTTCGGCACAATGTTTGCCTACGTCTCCGGGCCTTTTTCCTGTGGGGGAGGCTTCTTTATTTCTGCTCAAGTGCTCAAAATTACATCTCAGCAATGCCCAA
>JASDQU010099882.1:45099-71103 GCA_032191745.1 Picea mariana | reverse complement strand
AAGCGCGAGCCCGTGGGCTACGCGCTAGCCCCCTTTACCGCTGGCTCTCGGTCCGTGGCAAATGCATGTGGCACCGTGGCTTAACAGGCTAACCCTCCGCCCGGCGCGCACGTTGAACAGTCCCCGGTTCTGCGGAACGGTCATATGACCCGTGGTTGTTTGGTTTTAAACCTCCCGCTCGTTTGTTTAAACGGTAGCACATAATTCCCGGGCCAACAACCAACCCCGCGTGCAAATGGAACGGTTCCGGTTCTATGGGACCCAACCGGACCGGGGCTAATCCTGATCCGCCGCACATCCGTTGTATTGACTCCCCGCCCGTGGTTCTGTGCTACGGCCATATGTAAGTCGAGGGCTGGGGCTAGGCCCCAGCCCTTTACCCCGCGGGTTTTAAACCATATTTAATTCAAATATATTATTTGCCGAATGGATAACAAGGTTCACCCGCCGGTCATGTGGCTAGCCCAACGTTGTTAAGTCGTTTGCTGCTCGGGAGGTCCCGTGTTCGAATCCGGTCTGATCCAACATTTTAAACCAAAAAACCAATAACCAATGACGAATCATACAGAGCCACGTGGCACCCTGTGAGTGGGCCACGTGGCGTTTTAAAACCAAACGGAACGTGCCACGTGTCGGCCTGTCATTGGCCCACGTGTGTGCCACATCAGCCCGCCGTACCGCCACGCGTCACTCTGCCATGCTGCCACGTCGTCGACCGTACTGCCCAGTCATCTGCCGCGTGTCTGCCCCGTCAGCGTGCCACGTCAGCTGCTGACATCATCATGCCACGTGTCACCCTGTGAGTGGTGACACGTGTCACCTCATAATTGGTCCTACCGTACGCCCAAACGGCCAAATCCACCTGACACGTGTCGCGTCCCGGTGATGCCACGTGTCCTCCGTATGGACCTGCCACGTGTCACCGTTTGAAGCCACCACGTCAGCGGTACGACCTGCCACGTCAGCACTGTACGGCCTGCCACGTGGCAGTACGGCCTGCCCAGTCAGCATCAAATTTTTTGCCTATTTGACTTTTCGGACAGAACGCGATATCTTCTCCATACGGACTCCGTTTGACGAAGTAAATATACCGCCGGAATCAGGAAGACGAGACAGACATAATGGAACAGGTTTCGTCGCATTCCGAGCACTTTCATTTTTGAGCATTTTTCAAGCCCTATCAGGCTTCTGGATCTGATTTCAGATCATTGACTTTAGCATCTTCTTCGTAAAAAAAATTAAGTTTATCCCAAAGATCCTTGAGTCACAATGTATAACCTTGACATATACTAAACTAGCCATGCCACTTAGAATAGCATTTTTAGCCTTTGAATTGTTTTCACTGAGTTTCTTTCCATCTTTATCTGTTGGGGACTGGCAGGTGCCTTGTATCCGTCTACTACTGCTTGCTAGACATCAATTCCATGTTCTTGCACAAATATTTTCATCCTTCTTCTCCATAAGGCATAGTTCTGACCATCAAACAATGGTGTTCCATTCTTAGTGCACTCCATGATCTTCCTTCCAGTGATTAGACTGTTTATGAAGGACCTGCTCTGATACCAATTGTTGGAATATTCACTAATATTGAGAGGGGGGGTGAATCAATATTAGCCACTTTGTACCACTTTTAATCGCAATATGCAAGAATTTAAGATATCAACAATTTATCACTTATGATTGCATTCAAGATACCATAAATACACAGTACACAAGAATTTTACGTGGAAACCTAAATTGGAGAAAACCACAGAATGTTCTCTTATATGTATCAGAATATTACATTCATAGGAAGCACCAACTTCCAAAATTCTCCAGCACCAACTGGAAGGAGGCTCCAACCCCCTAATTGACAGGTTTCAGCCTAAAGGAATTTGCAACTCCCTTTCCTTGGCCCTTCCTTCCTCTTTTGAATATAAATAAGAGAAAAATAAACATGTCATTGTTGATATCACTGATACTGATATATCACCATCATCAAAATTGATACAACCACATAAAACTCATGCCAATATCTCCAAGAATATCCTCCAAATCATGTGCTCAAAATCACCATGATATGCATCAAACTATGTACCAAGACATCCAAGATATGCCTCAAAGAATATAACATGCCTCAAAACATATACCCAAAATATGCCTTAAACATGTGCCAAAATATCCAAAATGTACCTCAACAATGTGCCAATACCTCCAAGATATGCCTCAAGCATATGCCATAACCTCTAAGATACAAACCTCAAAATATATAGAATAACTTACCTTTAAACATGTGAACAATCTAGTGCATCAAATATCAGATATCCAGACCTTCTTCAACTTCAACATCAAGAAGAATACCTTCCTCAAAAACTTTCCTTAGCCTCGTGGGACTGGACTGAGCAATAGGTGGGGCCTTGTGTGACAATACCAAGACAACCGGTGGGGTCCTTGTGGGACACCCTGTACTTGACCCACGAGGGTGACCTTAGATAAAGTTTCCCATAATCCCTTCACAAATATGCAACTCTGGGACTTCTATCCTTCACACTGCTCTGCTATCTCACTTGTGTCAAGAGATCACATACTTGTTATATTTTGCACACTTGATTGATTATGAAATGAGAGGCTCTTGATGGGTATTTATATTTTTCCAAGTACCTCCTTTATTTGACTTTAGGGAAGACCTGTAACTTCTTGTTGCAACCATTTTTCTCCTTTTCCTGATTTTGGGGCCGACCTATAACTTCTTGTTGCTATTGTTTAGGGGATTTTTAACCATACTTTAGGGCTTCATCTTTAAGAGGCTATAACTTCTCAATCGTGAGGAACCACGTGGCATACCACCTATCGTTGGAAACAGATTGACAAGGACTATCAATCCAATGAGGTTTTGGATCCATTTGTAATTTCCTTCACTCTCTTTTTCCTCAAGTGTCCTCTTGTGAGGGCCATGCTTAAAGCTATGCCATAAGGGGACCACTTTGAAGACTTCTTCAAATACACCCATCACTTTTAGAGGCTTCTGGACTTCTTCTAGGGTTGACATCAATGACAACCAATTTTCCAACAATTTTATGGAAGGAATGGACACAGTGGAGTTTATCATCATGGTCAAAGAGGCAGTTCATATAAGCCACTATTAGATATAGTTTTAATAATGTCCATTAGATATAGTTTCAATAAGTTTAAAAAGTTATTTAGTTTGCTTACACACTCTTATTGGATTAGGAAGTTTTATGGAATCTTACATGTATTCAATAAGATAATTAATGAGAGAGGGTGATGTTGGTTTATCCTTCTCCTTTCTTGTACATTGTTATTTTATTTTTCTCTCTTTTGATCCTCTATCATAACATTTCTAGAAGGAGATGAATGTTTTGGTCCTTGATCTTTGTTGGAATTTCTCATAGATGGATTTTAATGCAAATGAAAAAATTCCACCTCAACCCCAAGGTTTCCTAGATCTATTTGTTGTGAAATTTCAACATTAAGGTTGAACCTTAAATATAAATTACAACAACGTGTATTTCATTTCTATCCAACCAAATATGCAAGGCAACCCAAGAAAATAAACAACAAACAAATGTACTTCAAGGGAAATATTTTTCCAACCCTTTGTGCACAATTCCCAACATATAACAGATTTGAAAATTACTTATTACATCATATTTATTACATTAGATCATTTAACAAAATCTAAACTATTTTGTTAAATCAACATGCATGACTAGCACTAGAAACTACTCAATCACCATGAGAACATAAGTTGAAAAATCAAATCTACAAGTACACAAAGTTTGGATAGCAAAGAATGATTCATGTATACATAAGATGAAGTTACAATCACATACCAACAACTTAATACAAGTTGGTACAAATCATGCTCTCTAAACCCTAGCTAAGGCACCCACCATAAATAACAAACCCTAGCCATCAACGCATCTTAGCTAGGAATCACTCTCAACCAAAGTAGTTCACCCCACCAAAGGTCCACAACTAACAAGCATACAGACTGGTGTTGGTCTAATTTACTTGCATAAATCAGGACATTAAATTATCAATCCGGAAGTCCATAAACTTGTGAGGCACAATCACTGCATGTAAGGGAATTAACTTCAAAATACAAATTGAGAAGAAAATCCAAACTTGAAGATGATCATCAACTACTCTTTGAAATCTAGAAAGTGGAATCTATCCTAATCTTTAAATCTTCAAATGAAATCTAATTCTTTCAACCTTAGGTTATCACTTTCCACTAGTGAAAAATCAGACTGCACAGTGAAATATGCAACTGGTTGTGGGCTCTTTGCAACAATACTCTGTCAACTAGTGAGCTTAAAGGTTTTGAAATAAGGTTCTAACACACATGCATAATGAAAAGACTTGAATTAAATACAATTCCTTCAAAAATAAATGTTATCTCTACTTAAACTATTGCAATGTAAAGCAAAATACTAATTAATCAATCCAACAAGAAAGTAACCAATTTTCTCAATCTAGACTAGAAAAGCTTAACACAGAAAGAATATCAGGTTGTGAGGTGAAATATGCCTTGAGAAAGGCCCACACAACAATGCTTTTTTCACTTATGTAGGTTATTGATCAAGGACAAAATTATATGCACAAATACTTGAATGGACAACTAGTTTAAGAAAACAAAGCATAATTGAGTCAAATCTAAATGGTTGATTAAACATGCATTAGTGCCTCTATTGGTAGAAATGTCGGTTGTAGTGTCTTTGGCTCATTCCCTTAGGTGGCTCAAGGACTTGCAACAATACTATGTTAGGCTCCTCAATCTTTTATCCAATAAAGCATTGTTAAACTTGAAATTTGAAAGAAAATCTAATTTCTAGTTGAAAGAAATACTTGCTACAATATAAACAGAGCACTGATATACATATATAACATAAATTAAAGAAAGCAAAAAGAGGTAGGATGGATGTACAATAAAACATAGTTATATACATATGGAAAATGAGTATGCATGCCTTGGTTTGGTGGCCCTCCAAGCCTTCGCTTGCACACACAATTGAAACTATTGACTGAAGAACTTCAAAGCCACTTTGTATTAATAATGGAAACATGTACAACACTGAAGAATTTTTATATCAAGAACAATAATCAATCTCTCATTATGAATTATGAAATCCTCCCCATTATAGTCTAGCTCTTGAGAATTTATACAAAATGAAACAAAACTATTTAGGCTCAAATCTCTCCCAAAGATTGATGACTCAACAAACAACTTCCCATTTTAGCCGGGTTGAGCTCATAATGAGTGATTTCCTCCATGATTTGATGGGCAGTTTGAATCCATGTGAAAAACTAGCCGCACATAAAATATGGGTTTTACATATTTAGAAAAATCTCCAAATCTCCCAAATCTTTTGGCTTCTCATGCTTCCAGAATTTGTACCTCTTTGAAAGTTGGTCCGTTGTTTGAGTTTTCCCTTGGATGGGCTCCTAATTTGTTTCCTTTAATATTTTGAGTTCCTCTTTTAACTATTAATTCTCATCCTTTATTTGAGCACTAGTTTCCTTCAAGAGTGCATTCTCAACTTTTATGTCTTTCTAAAATTATCATGTCTTTAATTTCACTCTTGCGCTTTCTAATCTACCTCTTCTTCTTTTTCACTTTACTCTTTGGATGAATATTTTCAAGGTCCACCTCAGTTGTCTTAAATCGTATTTCCATTGTCTTCTAATTAAACCCTCCTTCTTCCATCCTATGTTTATAAACTTAGATTTCTCACAATTTTAATGCAAGTTTTGTCTTCAAGTTCAATTCAGGGTTCTCATTGTCTCAATGTATACTCTGTTTCCAATCTCTGTCATAGATTCTTTACAATGTTAATGTGACTCTGGTTAGGCGGAAATATTGTCGTTTAATTCCGTTGTAGTACATGCCCAACTATTTAATTTATTAATCTGAGGTTCGTAGGCTTATGAAGCACACACACTATATATGTAGGACTGAAGTAGAAGTAATCTAATCTAAATTGCTGAAATTAAATTAATCTAAGAAAGCATTGGAAGACTAATCTAGGAAAACAGGAAATTAATCTAGGAAGCAATACAACATGTGAAGAGTTGAATGACAAAAGACATATGTGAGCTCACACAATATATCAATCTCAAATTATATTACAAGAATCAAATGACAAAGCATGAAATAATAACAATGAAAGAATCAAAGCTAAGAATCCCCTTCTCCTAATTACAAGACTAAATTATGAAAAACATGATTCTAACTCCCAAACTAATCTCCCAATTATGAATAACATGATAATCCTCATGAAGAGAGAACACTCTCTTATATACATGAGAGTCTCGAAGAGTGTCATAATTACAGATCCACTATTCTCTCAACCATTCTCAACTACTTTCCCATTATTAGAAGATATGATCCCTTCAAATCCTCCACACATCTCTCACATATCTTAGATAGGATATGCCATCCAAATATTGCATGATCTTCTCCTTTGAATATGCTTGAATGATTGTCCCAAATATTCTTCAAATCTTCAAAGCTTGAAAGATGAAATTTGAATTTGAGGCTAAGTGGTAATATTTGACTTTGTTGAAATCTTCACATATGCTTGCACACATCATCAAACTCATCCAACCTTGATATGTAATGAAAATATGTTATTTTTTCTAATAGTTAATCACAAATTCACTTACAATACTAAAATGAATACAATGGAAAATAATAAGGAGAAACCCAGGTATTATTATGGAAATGGTATGATGGAAGGTTAATGGGACGATAAAATGTAAGGAAAAGTGAAGGAAAAAGAGGATATAAAAGTGACATTTCTGAGGCCCAACATACCCCCCAACTCAACTTGTTGCATGTCCTCATGCAACCATGCATGGATCTTCTTAAGAACTTTTGGCATTCAAACTATGGCTTTGATTGATGATGTCTTTTTAATAAGGAATATTTCCAGGATGTAAAATACAAGAGTAGCAACATGTAAAATACATGTGTAACAACATGTAATATATGTGTAACAACATGTAATACAGGTGTAACAACATGTGAAATTTTCTTATGGTTGGTTCTTGTGTGACAACCATGAATACAAAGAATGTTGGTTCTTGTGTTAACAATCATTCATTTCACTTATTGATTTTCTTGCTGCAATAACTTGGTCATATATTCACTGGAAATAATAAGCTATCAATGTGCATAAGAAAGCATCATTGTGTATAAGAAAGCCTTTTCTTTATCTTTATGAATCATGCCAATATGTGTATCAAGCGAAATGCAACAAAGTGTCGTTGGAAAAGAAATGTTAGTAAACCATAAATGGAATGATGAGATGGTAAAATGGAATAATGGTATGTAATGAATATAGGTTCCCTTCTCCCCCCAACTGAAGTGGTTTCATATCCTTATGCAACTTGGCATAGGTTATGTAAGTGAAAAAGGAAATAGTGCATGGTGAGGGAATTTTCCAAAATTATTCATTACTAGCAAATAAGGAATTACATGATTAAAGATTAGAAAAGAATACACCTTCACTTACCCAATAAGTAGATGTAGTTGTTGCGACTGCTGGATTAGGAAAACGTGATTGGTGTTGTAGCTGCAACTGTTGGAACAAAGAATATCTGACTGTGACTGTTGGAAGATGGAAGGTGTCACTGCTGCAGGATCATGAAGATGGAACTACTAATGATGTTGCTGCTACAACTGGATCATGGAAATGAAGGAATCTGAACTGCTACTGCTGAATCATGTGGAAGGCAGAGAATATGAAATTGTGGTACTCTCATAGATCTGAAATCAAACTGTTGCAACTGCTGAGGGGATCATGAAAAAGTGTATAGTCTTCACTTGCCACAAAATCGATGGTACAATTCTCATCATGCAAATGAATGTGTTGATGTCGAGCATGAAGAGAAATCATTGGATTACCGACCATTGATGAATGTCATTAACCAATGCGAGACAAACTCACTAGTGATGTCAATGAGTGTCAAGGTACCCAAGTACATCTTGCAAAGTGCAAATAGATGTGTTGATGTCGAGCCACTTGTAAGATCTAACAATCAAGGGGCATTGATGTATTCCCATGATTGTTAGCAAGAGAACTTGCCATTAAGGCATGCAAGCCTCTAGGTACTCAAAATGAACTCTAGTCTATATCCCAGATAAGCTGCTGAGGTTGATGGGGTAAGATTATTGAAAGGTGGGCCTTAAGGAATCCCACATCAGTCAATGCGAGTTTATAAAAAGATTGGTAGGACTATAGATGTAAAGATCTCAGTAGCAACAGGGTTTATGGTAAGGAAATGTAATCATGGAAAGGGGGTTTGTTTTATTCAGGAAGAAAATTGGAAAGGCAAAAATGAATTGAAAAAGATAAGGGAAATGATGTATGCAACTCAGAAAGATAAGCATGTGTGAAGTCATAAAGGATAAGGCAATGGAAGATGGCTTCAACACCAGAATGACTACCCCGGATGGGGTGTTAGTGGTTTCCCCGTGGCGATGGATGGGAATGGACACAGTGCGATGCGACACAGAGCCACGTGACGGGCTCGTGCCGTAGGCCAGTGTCGTCCCGGGAGAGTAATGGCATTTAAAGTTGTGATAATGGACGAGGTAACGGGCATTTACGCCACCCTTTGCTCCTCCGCAGTTTGTTTTATGGCTTGGCTCATCGTTTTTGTCATTGCACCATGTATGCGGTCTGAAGGGCTCCTCCCTTCACGGTGCAAACCAAACCAGGCTCGCTCAGCTGCTGTCTCCATTGTTTATCTGCAACTCTGGTTTAACCTTGTCCAGACCCGCCCACCTGTGCACATGAAAGAAGGATTAGAGGAAGGCCAAGGAGGGGCTCCCCCTGGAAGCCCCGTAGACCCCCGATCTCACCTTCAGTCTCCCCTTCGACCTGTTCCTCCTCCCATCCCCAAACTCTGTCCACAGATGCCACCCCGCCACCTTCGCAGTCTATGCATCTTCGCTCCACGGCCACCCCGCCACCTTTGCAGTCTTTGCTTCTACACTCCATGGCCACTATCCCGCGAGGGTCGACCCCGATTTTACGATGTCCTCAGGACCCCCGGATGCAATTCACAGCGACAATGTCCTTCCTTGGACCTTCGAGTAATTTGAGTGGTGCACCACCGGCATTTGGTGAGTCCAAACGAGCGTGCCTCCATCCCACGGTCCACCTCGACAGGGAGCACTTCAGAGATCGACTGGTCATCATGTATGACTTAGTTTTTGAGCTTAGGAAGGAGGTGGCGGACCTCAAGTATCGCCTGCAGGCCACAGAAGAAAATGTCACGACCTTCCTTCATATCCTCTCGACTATGCACTCAGAGCTCTCCTCAGACCCGACTGACTCTACTCCAGGGGAGGCACCTAATACTGAGACGGATGCAGGAAAGGATAGCATGCAGCGACCGACAGAAGTGAAGCAGGAGGAAGCGAAATGAAGCGGCCCAGATGAGAACAAGGAGCGTGAGGAGCGAAAGGAAAAATGCTGGGACGACCAGCCGACATATATCGAGGAAGAACCGTGGACAGAGGACCTCCGAGCCACGTGGATAGGCTATTTTCCAGGTGTTTAGCTCTTTAATGCTGTGTATCAAGTTTCATTAGGTTCATAGTCTAGATGTCAGTCAGTATGAACTTTGTTTGTTTTCTGAACCAGTGACCTTCTAAGACTTGGGAATTGGGGGCTGGCTGGACTGGTTTCCCCTCTGTTGGGGCAGTCCAGTAACTACAGCCAGTATTATGCTGTATTTTGGCAACTTTTTTCAGCTTTAGCAGGCTCTTAATATAATATATACTTCTTATTTAAAAAAAACACCAGGATGACTAATTCTTTGAAGGAGAAATGGGACAATGTAACAGCATCAAATTTGCGGAAAATGCGAAAATTTGGCAAAATGTTTCTGTGTATCAACAAAATGTTGTTGTGTAACATCAAAATATTTCTGTGCAACAACAAAATGTTTCTGTGTAACAACAAACATCAGGATGCGCAAAAAGTTTCTATGTATCAACAAAACTGTTTATGTTGAGTAACAACTCCTTCAAGCTGTCTAGCAAAGCATGTGTTTCTGAAAAATGTTGTGATTAATGAAAATCACTACAACAGCAAAGTGCGAGTGTCCTCGTTCCTGCAAAACTTAGTACAAATTTCTGCATAAAAATTGTGAGATTTGCGAAGAATATATCATGCAAAATAGAAATAAGTATGAATGCGAGAAACTCATAGAAATAAACTACGTTTTTATACCTGTTGTCCTTGCATACTGGTTTGTCTTCGATTGCTGTGACAATGACTCAGGAAAACATAAATCGTGAAAACAACTTAGGAATTTTTAGAATGTCCATTTGCAAATTTTTATTTTAGTTTTGAAGTGTTTTTTATATTTTTATTTTTATAATGTTTTTATAAGTTTTTTTTTTTTTTTTTTTTAATAAAACAAAAATAGTTATTATTTTTTTCTTTGTATGTTTTTATTGTTTTTGTTTTATTATAAAACNTGTTTTTATTGTTTTTGTTTTATAATAAAACAAAACAAAAACATATATAAAATATAATTTAATTACAAAACAAACAAAACAAATGTTTATTTCTATTTTGACAAAAACATAAATAAATGTTATTTTTATTAATTATTTTTGTTTTTATATAACAACAATTTTTTTTATCAACCCCAAACAACAATACAATAATACCAATTATTGCTGGCAAATTATACTAATACAAAACCTTACAAACTGTGATTGTCATACAAAAATCATGCGAATTATTAGAACCAAAATCCAATTTTTCTTATTGTTTAATAGGAACGAGGAAAATCCAAAGAGTGCTGATTAGTAAATCAAATTGGACTCTTAGATCACGTGCCACGTGGAGCAGAGTTGTTATTAAGTCGAGTTCTTCTTCTTGGAGGGTGTCGTATTCAAACAGTTCAAAACAAATCATTTTTCCCTCACGCGGTCTACAAAACGGAGCTCCGAAGAACCCTGAATTTCTCCCAAATGGTTGTGAAATCCAGAAAATCGCTCAAGAGTTACCTAATTACCTCCGTTCCCAAGAAAACCCATGTTTTATTTTTTTTCTAATTCACTTCGGTTTGCTCAAAAAATGCATTTTAATATCATGTGTTTTAACAGTTACACATTTCTGGCAATTACGTTTTCTGGCAACTACCTCTGAAGAAATTGAAAACTGGATGATGCTTAATGTGGTAAAATTTTCAGAGCTTGTCTCTCACAGAGAAGTTCAAATCGATGGTCATCAAAATTCATAGTATTGCTGTGATTCAAGCCAAGGACTGAGATATCAGATTATTGCGGATGAAGTTGGATTGTGCACAGAAAACAAAGGGTTTGTATTTCTATTAATCACAGTTTTAGTTTCGTTTTTTTTTTTATTATTTCCTAATGCCTTTATTGTTTTATTGTTTGCAGATCTACAAATTTATTCAATCACTGTTACAACAAAAACGTCATTGTTTCAACAAGTAAAATTTTGTTGTAACATCATGTAAAATTTCCTTGTATCAGCATGCTGTAACAACATGTAAAATTTTCGCTGTAATAGCATGTAAAATTTTCACTGTAAGAACATGTAAAATTTTCGCTCTAACAACATGTAAAATTTTGCTGTAACATCATGTAAAATTTTCATTGTAACATGTAAAATTTTCGTTGTAACAACATGTAGAATTTCATTTTGTTTTTATTCATCTAATATTTTATTGTTTTATTGTTTGCAGATCTGCAAATTTAGCAAAAACATCACTGTTTCAGCAAGTAAAATTTCGCTAAAACATGTAAAATGTCGTTGTACCAGCATGTAGAAATTTCACTGTTTCAGCATGCTGTAACAACATGTACAATTTCGTTGTATTAGCATGCTGTAACAACGAAATTTTTCGTTGTATCAACATGTTGTAACAACATGTAAATTGGTTTTGTTTTTATTCGTTAATATTTTTTTACTGTGTTTATTTGCAGGTCAAAGAATGGACACAAAAACATTCATTCAAAATCATCCCTATTTTCTGATCCTCGCGATCGCACGAAGCACGGAGGAGAGCATACTTATTAAAAAAAAATAGAGCAAAAACATTGTTTTATTCGTTAGCATACCTATTCTATGCTAATTGAGAATTAAATATTGGTTACGTGTAGGCAAATTTCCAGTGGAGCCAAGCACGTAATAGTAACAACAATATGTTTAGTGGTAATTTTTCAAATGAATAATGAAATTTTACAAGAATGAAAGAATCTAGTTGATGAAACTCTAAATTAACAAAATTAAAAGAATCTAACCCTGTAGTCGCTTGAAACCATCATTCGATATAGCTTTCGTCGGTGTAGTTTCTCTCGCTCAGATCATGTTGCAACTCCTCATTGTCCTCCTCGAGTTGTTCAGATGTTGATTCCTCGTTCGTTTATGGAGGAGTATTTAAGCTCTGGGCTGCTTTCAATATCTCCTCTTCGTGAGAAGAGGAGATCCCGACTTTCACAAGGATCTGAGCGAGTTGTTCCAAGCCGACACTCATAGTTAAATAATATTGCAAAAGGGGTTCTTATAGTACCCAAATCAAAATAAAAAACTAAAAATCATACTTGCTGAAACACATGAAAACCTCTTCACCGTTGCAAAAAATTGAATTTGCAGAAATTGACATTGCCGAAATTGAATTACTAGAATTGAAATTGAAGAAAGTGAAACACTCCCTACATGCCTTTACCCATATGTCACCTCAGAGTTAGGAGCATGATTAATCAAACTAAACTCAATCCATCATGCTTCCTTGACAACGATGCCAAAATGTTAGGCGGAAATATTGCCGTTTAATTTTGTTGTAGTACTTACCCAACTATTTAATTTGTCAATCCGAGGTTCGTAGGCTTACAAAGCACACGCACTATATATGCAGGACTGAAGTAGAAGTTATCTAATCTAACTTGCTGAAATTAAATTAATCTAAGAAAGCATTGAAAGACTAATCTAGGAAAGCATGAAATTAATCTATGAAGCAATACAACATGTGAAGAGTTGAATGACAAAAGACATATGTGAGCTCACACAATATATCAATCTCAAATTATACTACACGAATCAAATGACAAAGCATGAAAGAATAACAATGAAAGAATCAAAGCTAAGAATCCCCTTCTCCTAATTACAAGACTAAATTATGAATAACATGATTCTAACTCCCAAACTAATCTCCCAATTATGAATAACATGATGATCCTCATGAAGACAAAACACTCTCTTATATACATGAGAGTCTTGAAGAGTGTCATAATTATAGATCCACTATTCTCTCAACCATTCTCAACTACTTTCCCATTATTAGAAGATATGATCCCTTCAAATCCTCCACACATCTCTCACATATCTTAGATAGGATATGCCATCCAAATATTCCATGATCTTCTCATTTGAATATGCTTGAATGATTGTCCCAAATATTCTTCAAATCGTCAAAGCTTGAAGATGAAATTCGAATTTGAGGCTAAGTGGTAATATTTGACTTTGTTGAAATCTTCACATATGCTTGCACACATCATCAAACTCATCCAACCTTGATATGTAATGAAAATATGTTATTTTTCTAATATTTAATCACAAATTCACTTATAATACTAAAATGAATACAATGGAAAATAATAAGGAAAAACCCAAGTATTATTATGGAAATGGTATGATGGAAGGTTAATGGGATGATGAAATGTAAGGAATAGTGAAGGAAAAAGAGGATATAAAAGTGACATTTCTGTCTTCAAGCTCGAATTCATATTTCTCTTTGTTTTTATGTAGGCTCTGTCTTTAATCTCGAATTCAGGTTTCTCATTAATTAAATTATAAGTGAGAATTTGAAATCCTTTAAATAAAAAAAGTGATCCTTGAAAAACCCCAAATATTATATGTGTACCTGCATTGGAGGAAGGATTTACATAGACTTGTTCATTTGACAACAAAACCTTATCTTTGATCCTGAATTTGATGAAGGATTTTGCTACTATTGGTTTCCATGATTCTTCTTTTATCTCTCACACACACACATATATTTATTTATTTAATTTCATGTTCATAACAAAACCTTTGAATAAATCCCTTTCTACAAATTCATTGCTATTGTCTTTCACCAAAGGAGGTTTGTTAGTGTTGACAACAATTCTTTGCTACTTCGTTTTACAACATAGGAAGCGATTCAAAGATGGCACAATTCAATTTCCCATAGAGGGAACTTCTAATAGTATCAACTTTTAAAACTCGAATACCTGGTAATATTTTGCACAATTTTGTTGTATGACAACAAAGGAATACTGACCTTTCAATTCGTTGTGACTTGTTGACCCTTAGAGCCCATGCCTTTAGCAATTGTACTGCTCATTTCTTGTGTGCAGAGGAAGATATTTATGATATTGTTTTTTTTCAGAAGTTGTTTCACACATGAGCAGAGGAAGAAGTTTCGTTTTAGCAATGAACCCTAGTATTAACAATTCAAAAACCTTTCCATTTGATCTTTGCCCAATTTTTTACGTTGAAGGAATATTTAGTGCTTGATAGTTCGCTCTCTCTGTCACTAGAGGAAGATTTTTCTAAATTTCTCTTCATCAATGAAACTCTTATATTGTTGTCATATAACAATTTTAAATGTTTATACTTGTGTTTACTCAATGCTATAGAAATCCTTAATATTTGTTTTCCAAATTTTGAGTTTTAAGAATCAACATGGAAGAAAAAGAGCACTCTGTCTCACAAGAGGTTTCCAGATTTTGTAAGGTCATATTGGGTATTATGAAAATGTTATTGGTATTGTATAATGGTCAAGGTGAAATATAGATGGGATGATAGATGGTAGAAAACCAAAATGAATTAGTGATTTAAACTAGTATTTGTTGTTTGGGTGATATTTAGATAGGATAAGAATATGAAGTATAATAGGGGAATAATGGTAGGATAAAATTTGTGATAGGAATGTTAAATATAGTGATATAGGTGGATGAAAATAAGATATAAATAATATATGGTACGATAGGATAGGTAGAATAGAAGAATGGCATAATAGAAGAGGGGTTTGTGATAGTCTGTTACATAACTATTATTTTCAACATTTTTTTCTATCATCTACTTCTACTGGTCTGCGAAACTAGATATTCTGAGTTCTGCATCTGTTAGAAACAAATTTCCCTGTGGAGTTGCCAATTTGTTGATGCCCAAAAGTGCAATGTGGGGTACCTGCATGCAAATTGGTTACAATGCCTTATTATTTATATATAATTAATAATATACTAGATAGGTGGGGACCCCATATGTGAATGATGATGAAAAATGCCTCATCTCTTATGTGCTCATGTCTATTATTGCAAAAATTACTCTACAGTTTTAAAGTTTCAAAATCGCTTTTCAAGCGAAATGGGAAAATGATAGTTTATTGACGATTTAATTCAAATGGAAAGGATGTTGTTTTAATGAGTATCTTGGTTATTCTGTTGCACATCTATTTTGATTGATTGATGTAAACTCCAAGCATGGGATATATTTGGATATGTCATATTGCACTTATGAGTTATTTTAATTTCATGGACATTGGTTAAGTTTGAAGGGTGGTAATGCTTCCCTAGCAAAAATTGGGGGCATACATATTTTGTGCCTCTACTCTGTACTAGTCCTCACATTGCCATATCTACAAAAACCATTTGAGATTGAGACAGATGCTTTTGACTATGCTATTGGTGCAATCCTCACTCAGTAGGGACATCTGGTGGTCTATCACAGTGAGACACTATCTAATGTTGTTCATAGATATCCCACCTATTACAAGGAGATGTACTCCATTGTGCAGGCATGTCTACAATGGAAGCATTATATTTTGGGAAAGGAACTGATTATCCACACTGAACATAAGCCTTTGCAATCCATGTAGACACAAGGGAGGTTGCATAATGACCGCCATCATAAGTGGTTCACATACCTGTAATAATTCCACATGAACATTAAGTACAAGAAAGGCAATGCTAATCGTGTTGTAGACTGCCTTAGTCGACCTCTAGTTGTGGCACTAACCACATTTCTTGACTCTTATAGGCATGAGATATTTGTGTGGACACAATTATACAATAGTGACTCTGACTTCGCTTCTACTTATCAAACGTCGAGTGCATGAAAACAAGTTTAGGACATCCACCTATAGGATGATCTCTTGTGATGTCTGGGCCATCTCTGTGTTCTTTCAAATGAGTGTAAAAATCTAATTTGGGAGGCACATTATAGTCAAGTGGTAGGGAAATTTGGCATGGAAAATATTGTGGCAGTGGTTCAGAAGTATTTCTATTGGCCAAAGCTTTGACAGGACGTCAACCAATATATCAAGTCATGAATTGCATGTGTCGTCGCTAAACCATCCATCAAGAAGTAAGGGTTATACACTCCTCTCCCTATCCTGGAAAAGCCTTGGGAGTGAGTCCCCATTTATTCCATGTCAGGTTTTCCCTCCACCAAACATGGTCATGATTGTGTCTTTGTGGTCATCAATCGGTTCTCTAAGATGACCATTTTGGCACCCTGTAAAAAGTATCATATCCGATGCCATTGCTCAACTCTTATTTGAACATGTTTGAGTTCATTTTGGGCTACCATAGACCATTATTTGATATAGGGACATCAAGTTCCTTAGTAACTTATGGTCCAACCTATGATCTTGGATGGAAACCAAGTTGACCAGGTCGACTACCTTTAATCCCCAAACATATGGGAAGATAGAAGTGGTCAATAGGATGATTGTGCATATCCTACGCCTGTACAATTCCAAACATCCACGTACCTGGGATGAGAGCCTTCCATATGTTCAACATAGCTATAATAGAGCTCTCCACAACTTTATTGGCCACAACCCTTTTCAGGGCTTCTTGGGGTTCCATCCATTTCCCCCCATTGATGTAGCTCTTCCTGTTCCATTCTTCACCGACAGAGTCTTTGCATGCTCAGAGCGAGGTAGACAAAGTAGACAAATTTGATGAACAAATCCAACACCTCCAACAAAAGGTTCATCATATATTGCAAAAGCCCAATGCCAAGTGCAAGCAGTGATAGATCAAGATCAGGTTCTACACAAGTTTCAGGTTAGTGATAAGGTTTGGTTGCATTTGTAGAAAGAGTGCCTCACGGGCCACCAAAGGAATCTCAAACCACTACAATATGAGTCTTACACCATGTTAGCACTCTGTAAACTTCGTTTGGATGAGAAAACAAATGACAGAGGCAACCTACAAACCAACTTCGAGGCCGCAAACTAACCTTTCCGAACTAGAGAGGGCTCTCTTTGAGACTTTGCCTCTGTATAGGTTATGGATTTAAACTGTCAGCTAGATTTAACACTTTTGTACAATATTTCTGGTTCTATTGGTGAAAGAAAGCAAGACGTCGGGATATGGAGTCAATTTAAGAAAACAACAGAAACAAATGGCTTAGTCACTGAACTTGAGAGGATAAAGGCTAAGTAGGAAACAATATTCAGTTAAAAATCGTTGTGTGTGGTGATAGAAAAACACATGAAGCAACTCGGAGCACCATTGGGGATGAATTTAGAGTTCACTTAGAAGAAACAAAGTTGTCTAAATGGCGTGAATTTAGAGCACCGCGCAATGAATTCTAGATTCGAATCACGTTTCGATTTAAACAAAATATAGATATGAATATAAAGAACACATGAAATCACGCACGTAAAGAGAGAGTACAATACATCAAACTACTACCATTAGAGTCTTTTCGCCAAAGCTTCAGGGCCTTTGCATTAAGTTTCAATCAAGTTCGAAAGCTACATTCAATAATCACTGTCTACACTATTTTTCCAACCAACCCCTTTTACATGAAAATGATCCCCATATATAGAAAAATAATGTCACCCTTGGCTGCTATGGTTGAACTACTCTCTCCTAGAACAATGGATCCGATTTCTTTGAAAGAGCACAATAACTTCAACGGATTTACTAAAAATAGAAAACTCGACTTTGGCAAATCATAATCGTAACTGAAATATTCTTTACAATCATTGATCATGATCAAATTTTGACCGTATGGTTGTGATAAGTCATCATCTGCATTGTTGGACACTCTGTCACCCCTACACAACAAGTCTGCTACGCAACTGTAACCTACAACAAAAACGCAACGGATTGCGCAACAAACTGGGAAAATAGGTGTTAAATATGACATCACATATCACTAATAAAGAACTATTTTTCAAAACTGAGAGAGGTTTTTGTAGGGAAGCTCTTTATAAAGGAAAACCTCTCTCGGTTTCTTTAAATTCATCTCCATATGGCCATAATACGTGTCACAAAAACATGTCTCAGACAGGAAATCATGAAAACTAAAAAATAGGGCTCAAAGATTCCTTTGAATCTACAAAAATATGAAATTGTTTTCAAATCTGAGAGAGGTTTTTATTATTTGGTTTCTTCTCAACAAAAACCTCTCGGGGATTTTCAAAATTCCTCTCCATTTGGTCATAAAGTGATCTTGAAGTTGACTACTAAACCAATCATTTGCGTAGCACGCCTTATAGCCTATGCGCAGGAAAATCCTATGTGCGACAACATCCTCTACGCGATAGCATCCTATGCGCGAAAACCTCCTCTACGTGACAAAATACTATGTGTGACAACATCCTCTACACGACAACATTCTATGCATGACAACATCCTATGTGCAACAACATCCTCTATGTGACAACGTCCTTTGCGCGACAACATCCTTTGCGCGACAACATCCTTTGTGCAACAACATTCTCTGCACGATAGTGTCCTTTGCGCAACATCATCCTCTATGCGACAACATCCCTTGCATGACAACATCCTCTGTGCGACAACGTCCTTTGCGCGACGCGTAGCAAATTTTGTAGTGTGCAATGAATTTTGCAGCGTGCAATTGCAAATGGAAATGGAAATAATAAATGATATATCTTCCCTTTGAAATCGACCCTTGGAGATATTAGATGATGCCAGGCAAAAAAAAAAACAATATTGGTGCTAATAAGCATGACTTTCCAAACTATTGACAAACCTCTAGCTTTAGCTATGAAAATCATGGTGCTGACAGCTGGCTCCAATGGGGATGCTATCCTCTTTGTGAGGTAGCAAAGAACAGTAGACTAGGTGCCTTATCCATTAGGTTGTTCCCGAACTATTTAAAACTTTGCTCTAACCTGTCACCTGTATCCACTAAAAACCCAAAACTGTATGTGCTCCAAACTGAAATCTGGAAACTACTGAAAATGAAAACTGCAGTTTGCTGAAAGAAATACTCGTAGAACCAAGATAATTCATACTCCTACCTACCCTAACTATTGAAATGAACTGCCAATCAAGTGAAATAATAATTACAATGCAACCATACAAGAATTTTATTCACTGTTTGTTTTCTTTGCACATGCTTGCTCCAAAGCCTGTTTACTGATAATTCATTCAAGAATTTACCTATAAATTCAAATCTCAAAAAATTAAAAACATTGGGATTGTTTACTGCCTCCAAAAAACTGCAAATAGATCCTCTAAAACATGCACAAAACAACAATCGTGTTTCACCCCTTCCACTACATTCTTGTTTTCATGTGATTTACCTGTTGATTTCCCCCAAGAGGCTGAAAAATTTGTTGAGATTGTTGGAAACAACAATCTTCTGAATCAGAAGACAGTGTTGGCTGAAATGAAACCCCTGGTGGAAAACAATCCAAATCTAACACTGACATTGATTGACCATCATCTTTATTTCTAAGCTGGTAGTTGAGGACATGCTGCAAATATGAACTGAAATAACCTTCCATGTAATTAGCAACATGGTCATTAAATGCACGAGAACAATTGTTGGTCTTCCTCATTGATAACAATTTTCTCATGTAAAACAATGTCACTGTGAATGCAGTCGGACTTCTTTGCTTCCTCTGTTATCTCATGATTTACTTTCAACAATTCAAAGGAAGAAAAACATAATGGAAGATAGTTTTCATTTGCAAGTCCACTGCTTTCTTCATATTCAACATCATGCCTGGAGGATTTTTTATTTGAAACATTATAAACATTTTGCTTCAACAATTTGAAAGAAGCAAAACACAATGGAAAGGTTCTTTCACCTGATTCAAAACCTTCTTCATTTTCTTCACTGCTGTCATATGCACATTTTTCAATTGCTTTGGATTGCTGAACACACTCATTTTTAGATTCATCTTCAGCCAATGGCTGCAATTTTGAATTGACAAGACCTTCTACATAACAAGTAACAGGGTCATCAAACACATGAGAAGATTGCTGCAATTTCTTGTCAATTTGTTCCAGTGAATCGGTGTGATTTGGCATCAACACACATTCCTTTGCTTTAGTGATGATATTAGAACTTTCTTTCAACAATTTAAATGAAGAAAAGCATAAACGTAAAGAATTTCCTTCAGTTGATTCAATACTTTCTTCTTTGTAACCGTGATATGTAGGCCGATTGTTCTCATTACACTGCTAAAAATGAACATTTTCTGATAGAGAACATACAACTGGTTGTTCTAGGAAGTCAACATCATACTCATCATCGTATTCATCATATATAGTCAAATCAACAACATCTCCAATGTCATCCAACAAGGAAAATCTTGGCACATCAACCCGATCTTCAACAAGCTGATTTGCAAATCCATCTTCTTGACTGTCTACAAATGAATACATAAAACAATCAACCCCATGCTTATCATGAGATAGATCAAAAGCTAAATTAGCGCCTTCTCTTTCAGTGAGTGGAATATATTCCTTTGCAAAATCATTAACATTTAAAACTTCAAGAGGGCCTATGAGATTATTAACTCTCTGCTCAAGATTCAAATCAACTGTTTTCTATTCATATTCACTATCATGTTCTTTAGCATCTAACTCCTCATTTCGAATCTATTTACATGCTTAGATATTGTGTTGAATCTCTTGAGCATCATTAAACATTTGTTGTAAGGACTTAGGTCTTCTTTCCATCAGGAGGAAAGACAAATCTGGATGAAGAGTTGTATAATGGAGCATGGCAACAACTTCAGTGGGTTGAATTTCTTTGGGAAAATTGTAATATATACTGGAAAACCTTCTACTAAATGTAGAAATAGTTTCATTGATCTGCCTTTTTAAGGCATAGAACTCTATAAGTTGTAGATCCAAAGATTTCTTCTTGCCCCAAAACTTCAAAAAGACATTCTTCAATTCCTCCCATGAGATAATTGTCTTTGACTGCAAATGTTTAAACCAATCTTTGGTATCCCATGAAAATTTTGAATTGTAGATTCTTGAAAATGGAGTCGTCGGGTGAATGATGTACAACATTTATGTGTCTGAATACTTCTCACCATTAGTACTCAGATCTGAACTTTGTTGTTTCTCCCAGGGAAGATTTCACCTTTGTTCCCCGACAACGGTGCCATAATGTTAGTGCTCGGTAAACTTCGTTTGGCTGAGAAAACGAATGACAGAGGCAACCTACAAACCAACTTTAAGGTCAGAAACTATCATTTCCGACCTGGAGAGGGATCTCTCTGAGACTTCGTCTCTGTACAGGTTATGGATTTAAACTATCGGCTAGATTTAACACTTTTGTATAATATTTTTGGTTCTATTGGCGAAATAAAGCAAGACCTCAGGCTATGGAGTCATTTCAAGAAAATGACAGAAACAAATGACTTAATGACTGAACTTGAGAGGATAAGGGCTAAGTAGGCAACAATCTTCAGTTAAAAATTGTTGTGTGTGGGGAGAGAAAAACACATGAAGCAACTCAGAGCACCTCTAGGGATGAATTCATAGTTCACTTAGAAGAAACACAGTCGTCTAAATGGCGCGAATCTAGAGCATCGCGCTGTGAATTCTAGATTCAAATCATGTTTCGATTTAGACAAAATATAGATATGAATATAAAGAACACAGGAAATCACGTGCACAAATAGAGAGTACAATACATCAAACTGCTACCATTAGAATCTTTTCGTCAAAGATTCAGGACCTTTGCATTAAGTTTCAATCGAGTTCGAAAACTACATTCAATAGTCACTGTCTACACTATTTTGCCAACCAACCCCTTTTACATGAAAATGATCCCTATATATAGAAAAATAATGTCACCCTTGGCTTCTAGGGTCAAACTACTCTCTCCTAGAATCATGGATCTGATTTCTTTAAAAGAGCATGATAACTTCAATGGATTTACTAAAAATAGAAAACCCGACTTTGCCAAATCATAATCATAACCGAAATATTCTATAAAATCATTGATCATGATCAAAATTCGACCATATGGTTGTGATAAGTCATCATGTTCATTTATGGACACTCTGTCACCCCTGCACAACAAGTCTGCTACGCAATCGTAACCTACAACAAAAACGCAGTAGATTTCGCAGTAAACTGGGAAAGCAGGCGGTAAATATGACATCATATCTCACGAATAAAAAACTATTTTTCAAAACCGAGAGAGGTTTTTGTATGTAAGCACGTTATAAAGGAAAACCTCTCTCGGTTTCTTGAAATTCATCTCCAGCTGGCCGGAATACGTGTCGCAAAAACATCTCTCGGACAGGAAATCATGAAAACTGAAAAATAGGGCTCAAAGATTCCTTCGAATCCCCCAAAATATGAAATGGCTTTCAAATATGAGAGAGTTTTTTATTATTTTCAAAATTACTCTACATTTGGTCAGAAAGTGATCTTGAAGTTTACTACTAAACCAGTCATTTGCGTAGTGTGCCCTATAGCTTGTGCGCATGAAAATCCTATGCGCGACAACATCCTCTACGTGATAGCATCCTATGCGCGATAACCTCCTCTGTGCAAAAACCTCCTCTGTGCGACAACCTCCTCTGTGCGACAACATCATCTACGTGACAAAATCCTCTATGTGACAACATGCTATGCACGACAACATCCTCTGCGCAACAACATCTTCTGCGCGACAACTTCCTTTGTGCGACATCATCCTCTACACGACAACATCCTTTGCACGACAACATCCTCTGCACGACAACATCCTTTGTGTGAAAACATTCTTTGCATGACAACATCCTCTGCACAACAACGTCCTTTGCGTGAAATCATCCTCTACGCGACAACATCCTCTGCGTGACATCGTCCTTTGCGTGACGCATAGAAAATTTTGCAGCGCACAGTGAATTTTGCAGTGTGCAGTTGCAAATGGAAATGAATATAATAAATGATAAATCTTCCCTTTGAAACCGACCCTTGGAGATGTTAGATGATGACAAGCAAAAAAAAAACAATATTGGTGCTAACAGGCATGACTTTGCAAACTGCTGACAAACCTCTAGCCTTAGCTATGAAAATCATGGTGCTAATAGTTGGATCCAATGGGGATTCTATCCTCCATATGAGGTAGCAAAGAACAATAGACCAAGTGCCTTATCCATTAGGTTGTTCCCGAACCATTTAAAATTCTGCTTTGACTTGTCACCAGTATCCGCTGAAAAACCAAAACTATATGTGCTCCAAACTGAAATATGGAAACTACTGAAAATGAAAACTGCAGATTGCTGAAAGAGATACTCGTAGAACCAAGATTCAATACCTTTGCATTAAGTTTCAATCGAGTTTAAAAGCTACATATAATAGTCATTGTCTACACTATTTTTCCAACCAACCCCTTTTACATGAAAATGATCCCCATATATAGAAAACTAATGTCACCCTTGGCTGCTAGGGTCGAACTACTCTCACCTAAAATCATGGATCCGATTGCTTTGAAAGAGCACAATAACTTCAACGGATTTACTAAAAATATAAAACTCAACTTTGCTAAATCATAATCGTAACCGAAATATTCTTTACAATCATTGATCATGATCAAAATTCAACCATATGGTTGTGATAATTCATCATTTGCATTGTTGGACACTTTGTCACCCTTGCACAACAAGTTTGCTACGCAACAATAACCTACAACAAAACACATCGGATTGCGCAACAAACTAGGAAAATAAGTGTTAAATATGACATCATATGTCACAAATAAAAAATGACTTTTTAACACTGAGAGAGGTTTTTGTAGGTAAGCTCGTTATAAAGGAAAACCTCTCTCGGTTTTTTGAAATCAGTCTCCATCTTGCTGGAATACGTGTCGCAAAAACATGTCTCAGACAGGAAATCATGATAACTGAAAAATAGGGCTCAAAGATTCCTTCGAATCTCCCAAAATATGAAACGGTTTTCAAATCCAAGAGAGATTTTTATTATTTGGTTTGTCCTCGACAAAAAACTCTAGGGGATTTTCAAAATTCCTCTCCATTTGGTTAGAAAGTGATCTTGAAGTTGACTACTAAACCATTCATTTGCGCAATGCACCCTGTAGCCTGTGTGCAGGAAAATCCTATGCGTGACAACCTCCTCTACGTGATATCATCATATGCGTGACAACCTCCTCTACGCGACAACATCCTATGTGTGACAACATCCTCTACGCGACAACATCCTATGCACAACAACATCCTCTGCGCAACAACATCCTATGCACAACAACATCCTCTACGCGACAACATCCTATGCGCGACAACATCCTCTACGTAAAAGCGTCCTTTGCGTGACAACGTCCTCTACGCGACATCATCCTTTGCATGAAAGAATCCTCTATGCAACAACATCCTTTGCACAACATCATCCTCTGCACAACAACATCCTCTACGCGACAACGTCCTTTGCATGACAATATCCTCTACGCGACAACATCCTTTGTGCGACAACATCCTCTACGCGACAAAATCCTTTGCGCGAAAACATCTCTATGCGGCAACATACTTTGTGTGACAAATTTCTCTGCATGATAACATCCTTTGCGTGACGACGTCCTTTGCGCGACAACATCCTCTGCCCGACAATGTCCTTTGCACGGCTCGTAGCAAATTTTGTAGTGCGCAGTGAATTTTGCAGCGTGCAGTTGCAAATGGAAATGAAAATACTAAATGATAAATATTCCCTTTAAAATCGACCCTTGGAGATGTTAGATGATGCCAGGAAAAAAAAAACAATATTGGTGCTAACAGGCATGACTTTGCAAACTGCTGACAAACCTCTAGCCTTAGCTATGAAAATCATGGTGCTAACACACCATCACCAAGGTTGCAGGTGAAAATGCTTTCGAGCTAAGTATTCCTCCTTTCCTTTTCTTACACCTAGTATTTAATGTGGAGTTGCTTCGACCATATTTCCCACCATTACTAGACACCTTGGAGATGGATAAGCAATTGGCTCCTATAGAACTCAATCATAATTTCCTTGATTAGGATATAGTGGATCAGAGCATTGTTGGGTATGTGTTATATTCTTTGCATGTGTGTGTGTGTGGGTGCGTCAAGTATGCCCCCCCCTGGTTACGTGCAGCGCCCCAAATTTTTTTTTTTGGGCGGTTTTTGCTATTTTTAGCGGATTTTGCTATTTTTAGCTGATTTGTAAATTAATCCCGAATTAAGGGATTAGGGTTTTGGTATCTACGGAATACCTAAAAACATTGTATATATTGTATGGCGAATGGTGAAATTCGATATAATGAAAATAAGAAAGGTTTTCCCGGTTGAGGGTTTCTGGTAAAAATCTCTGTGTACTCTGTGTATGAGCCATTGATTAATTTCTGTATTGCTTAAGAATCTATATGCATTGCTTTACTTCGCAGGTTTAAAACTTACATGTGGTATCAGAGCACGTTTTTGGCTTTAGGGGGACGCCTTTGTTGCTGAGGGTTTGTCTCGGTCTTGATAGATCAAGTTTATCTTGGGTCTGTGATAAACCTGGTTTTAGTGGGAGCTTTTGCAGTGGAGATTCCAGTAAAGTAAGAGGAATGGCGAGCTCATCTAGAATCGAGATAGAGAAGTTCAACGGTAAAAACTTTGAGCTATGGAAGCTCAAGATGGAGGACCTTCTTGTAGACAAAGAACAATGGATCGTTGTGGATCCTGGTACACAGCCTACTGGTACACCATCTACAAGCACACAGGCTA
>JASDQU010099882.1:979-21928 GCA_032191745.1 Picea mariana | reverse complement strand
TGTTCCTTAATATTCTCCTTTGTTAGAAAACCCTTGTCACCCTTCCTTATTGTAATGGAAATATAAGGTTCTCTTTAGATTAAATTCTTATATTCCTCTGTGTGATGTTTTGTTGTTTACAATTTCATAAATTATCACTGAACCAGGAAACGGCCTTACTTGTGTTATTATTTTTTGTTTCAAGTTTTAAAGTCATTCATTTAATTCTTGACCCGAATGTCTGAAGTAACAAACTTATCAAAAACTCTTTAATAAAAAATATAAAAATCAATTACCCATGACAGTACCAAACGGAAGACAACCAAACATAGAGCCCGGTTTGCAAGACCAAACTAGCATTGCGTTGAATTTGTTTAATACTATCTTACAAACTGCAACGAACCGAACCGAGTTAGAGAGGTCGTGGGCAGCAATAGAACGTGATATAACTATCCAAGAACAAAGGGAAGAAAGACAGAGAGAATTGAGAAACCGACTCTGATATGGTTTTCTTTGTTTCTTTATTTTAAAAGACTTATTTTTCTTATGGATGCCTAGACGGTGTGTTTTATAGCCTTAAAACACAAACTCTGGAACAACATCCCCTATGGTTACAATACGATCTCGCACATGTGTGATCCTCATGAGATAGCTAGTAACATTATCATATCTAAACATCTGCATTAATCTAAGTTTATTCCTTAAGACCATCTTCCTATTCATTTTTATGCTCTAGAATAACCCTACCAAGGCATCAAACATCTCTTTGGTCATCTTCTTCTCAATTAGGTGCAAGATTAAATGATCCTTCATAGAATCCAGGAGGACTCTATCTGACTTGATATCCTTCTTGTTGTGAGCCTCCAAAGTTGTCAGATCTGTCGGTGGAGTCACTACTTTATCCACTAACTCCCAAAGGTCAAACTCCTTCAATGTCAAATTTTCTCTCGTTTTCCAAGATAGGAAGTTGGATGCTCCATCCAATCTGTATTCAACTCTCAGTGTTGTTGTTTCCATCCCTAAGACCTGATAACGTACCCTAGAAATAACGTGTTGTTGATGATTTCCCCTGTACGGACTTGTATGCCATTGTCACTATTGCAACCCATGTATGTATGTGATTGTCACCATTGTAATCCAAGTATACGTGACTATGCTCAAAGCCTCCCGCATATGTATGTGATTGTGCTTTATGTGACCCACGTACACCTCTGTACACCTGCAAAAACAAGTTTTACTTATGTACAGTTGTTTCCCATAAATTCATCCTCTGATTGTCTCCTACTGGTTATGGATATGCTATTTATCTAAGATCATGTACTTGGTTTCCTCTTAAATCACCTGTTCTAATACCATCTTGAAATTTCTCCTACTCAACACCTGATCATAAATTTGAAATAAATCACTTATTGAATTAAATCATAGTTGAGTAATGAATTAAACATGCAGTGGAAGCATAAACATGGAAACCAAATCAAGCACACATAAACAACAATATTTTTGGGTAGATACTCCTGGAAAAACCTCGGAGAGAAAACTAGTGTTGAGAATGATTTTATTATGATAGAATAAGCAATCCCATAACAGGGATAATGGCCCACTAAGATAAATACAACTGTAGACAAACCTAGCAAAGTCTAACCTATTGTATGAACCAAAATTGCACACTTTTTGAGGTGTATGTTAATTTGCTTTAGAAAACCCAGGTATGTACATGATTGTCTCCACTGCAACCTGTGTACATGTATGGAAAACCTATATGGAAATCTCCATACGACGTGATACTCTTGTGGATGAAGATGCTTTTATCTATCATATATCTAGTAAAGTAGCTCATGCAATCAATATTTTACCACATTTTCAATATGAAATGAGCCCAACACTAAAGATCATGCAGTCAAGCTCACAAACCAAATAGTGAGCCAAGCTTAAGGATTATAGATCTAAGCCATAAATATTGAAAGGCTCGTGTAAAGTATGGAACCAACAAACAATGAAAGAAATACTAGAGATCATAATAAGGGTGGTTTTTGAGTCAAAACACTACCCATAGATAAGAGATCCAAAGGAACTCAAAGTCAAGGATTTTAACTATGATGATGCACACAACAACCATGAAATAAAACCTAAGCCACAATAGTGGCCATTCTTCCAACTAAAAACATAAACAAAATTCACATAGAGAAGAAACACTTGTATACTAAACAAATAATGAGAAAGGTCGATCCTACCTATTTATCAGGGACAATTGAGGGAGAAAACCTAGCCAAAAACTAGGTACAAGCTTGAAGATATTTAAATTCAACTCCAAATTCACTATGAGGCCAAGTTCCTTCAATTTTCATCCAAATGGGGATTAATGGCCATGAAAAATAGTTACATATTCTTATTGATCAAGAAATACAATAAATATGTAGAGTCAGAGAGATTTGGCTCTGAGATTCAATCAAGTATAAGAGAAATTGAACCCTTTGAGATTTAAAAATAGTTACACATAATTAAACCCTAGCTGGAATAAACAAAGTGCAAAGAATTAAACCCTTATTGAAATAAACAAACAAATTACCCAATCAAACAAGCAAATGGCCAACAGATTACCAACATGAAACCTTATAAAAAAGTACCCACATTAGACAACAATAACCAAAGAAGTCCCTTACAAATTTCCATGAACAATTTAATGCGTTGATAAACATAGAAGGTCATAGGCTAGTAGGAATGGTATCCTACCACAAAATGTGTCTCCTAAATAGGTACTCTCTTTGCAACTCCACAACCAAACACTCTAACGTTTTCATGCCACAATAGCCACAAAACCTATTACAACTACCAATAGTGACAAACCTATGAAATGATCCCAACAGTGAATCTCATGCAATCAAGCTCACAAACCAAACATAGAGCCAAGATTGAGAATTTTAAAGCTTAGCCATAAATATTCAAAGTCCCATGTAAAGTATTGAACCAACAAACAATGAAAGAAAGATTAGCTTTAATGTTGCTAATTATATTATGCAAAGAGTATGCAATGGAGAATCAATATGTCATTTATCCTGTACCTTGTAGTGTTGTTGAATGACAACCATACATCGAGGGAGTACATTTTTTATTTTCAAAAATTATAATAAATTCTAGGTGAGAATGCTTTGAGCTATTGTTTGTCTAATAAAGTAGCTCATACAATCAAGATTTGACCACATTTTCAATATGATATGAGCCCAACACAGAATTTCATGCAATCAAGTTCACAAAACAAACAAAGATCCAAGCTTGAAGATTCTAAAGCTAAGCCATAAATATTCAAAATCCCATGTAAAGTATGGAAGCAATAAATAATGAAATAAAACTTAATTTTTAATATTTCTAACTATATAATGAAAGGAGTATGCAATGTAGAATAAATATTCCCTTTATCCTACACCTTGTAGGGATGCTAAATGACAACTCTACACCAAGGGATGCATGTTTTTATTTTAAAAAATCATATTAAATTATGGATTAAGATGCTTTGATCTATCATATCTCTATAAGTAGCTAATGCAATCAATGTTTGACCACATTTTCAATATGAAATGAGCCCAACACTAAATCTCATGCAATCAAGCTCACAAACCAAATAGTAAGCCAAGCTTAAGGATTATATAGCGAAGCCATAAATATTTAAAGGCCCATGTAAAGTATAGAACCAACAAACAATGAAAGAAATACCAAAAATCATAATAAGAGCAGGTTTTGAGTCAAAACACTACCCATAGAGAAGATATCCAAAGGAACTCAAAGGCAAGGATTTTAACAATGGTGATGCACACAACAACCATGAAATAAAACCTAAGCTACAATAGTGGTCATTCTTCCAACAAAAAATTGAAAAACAAAATCCACACAAAGAAGAAACACTTGTAGACCAAACAAATAATGAGAAAGGTCAAGCCTACCTATTTATCAGGGACAAATGAGGGAGAAAACCTAGCCAAAAACTTGGAACAAGCTCTAAGCTCTCTGAATTCAACTCCAAACACAACCTAATGCACTCTGAGGCCAAGTTCCTTCACTTTTCATCCAAATGGGGATTAATGTCCATGAAAAATAGTTACATATTATTATTGATCAAGCAATACAATAAATATGTAGAGTAAGAGAAATTTGGATCTGAGATTCAATCAAGTATAAGAGAAATTGAGCCCTCTAAGATTTAAAAATAATTACACATAATTTAACCCTCGCTGGAATAAACAAAGTGCAAAGAATTAAACCCTGAATGGAATGATCATATACTTAGTTCACTTAGTGGGATGAAGGGGTAACCTGATAATGACTCCACTTAGTTCATAAGCTGGAAAAAAAAACGATGAATCATGAGCATCCTTGCAAAAATTTAATTCCACTCAGCAATGTTTAATAAAAGGATATGATATTTTAGTTGTGGAAGTCTACTTATTATACCTCCCGATAGGCATGGTATATAGCATTGAGTTAGTGTTGACTAACTATTAATCAATGGTTGACCATAAAATATGTATCCATTTTACCAAAGTTTTACCAAAGTTTTGATAAATAATATTTCTAGTAAAATTTTAAATGTGATTTATCTCATCTCTTATTGGCCAAAGACTTTAAAGTCTTATTGCAACCTTCACTCCTTCCAATGCAATTGTAATGTTATTTATTATGTTGTAGACTTTTATGGATAAAAGTGGATACATTCAATAATATTAAAATAATATTAAATATCTCTTTTTATGTTTTTAGCTCCTTACATTTCATTGTCCATCTATCAAAGCAAAGGAACATGCAGTGTAATATTCACTTCCTTTGAGGAAGCTTAATTGTAATAAATTAATTTATATTAATTTTTAAATAATAACAAAATATTATTTATTTTCTTTTGTTTACCAAAAATTGTTGAGTTTTTCTATAGTTTTAGATTAAATATTAAATTTTATTATTTTTTTAAATACTTATATTTATTTATTTGTTATGTTATTGGCAAATAAAATTGAGGTCTTATTGCACATTTACTGCGACCTCTCGAGAGTAATAAAAAGAAAAGTAATGTTTCATGTTTTCTTAAAAAACATACTGTCAGTCTAAGCTAGGCTTAGCAAGTTACATAACTGCGTCTTGCAATCCATGCACTTGAGTGGAAAAAACTTTTAATGTTTCATTAAAAAAAGCTTACTATTGATCAAATAAATATTTATAACTTTATTTTAAATCAAAATAAAATTAAATTTAAAGTTTGAATAATCTACAAATTTCATATTTTTACTACAAATTTATTTAAATAACATTTTCATTTTATATTCATATCTTACTATGTGAATATAATTGTAGATACCATTAGCAATATATTGTCTATACTATTTTTAAAACATTTTAATTTCTTACTATGAATTACTCTCTTGCATTGTTTTCATGTATTCGAACTTCGGCAGGTATTTGCTACCATGTAGCCTTGTTTATATGTGGTTGTTCCATTAGAAGGACAAATAAAAGTCACAACCACTTCAATGCTTTGTATAAAGTATTTTCACATTTATCAATGGAGTAGTGTATTTGTGTGGGAAAACATATCTTTTTCGTTGTTATTTTGATGGAATTTTACAATGTACAATCACGATTTTGATGATGAAATTTTACAATTTCATAAATTTTGATATTGTAAATGGATTTTTAGGCRGTYATTTTTWAAAAWWAATTCCATATTATAATTTTAGCAATCAAAACTTGTAATTCTAACAATCCTTYARAAATYTTATTGAATTTGTAATAAAAACTCATAAAAAAATAATTTTTTGTTACATGAATAGGTTATTCCATTTTGGGTGATTGGTCAAAGTACACTATCACATTTATTTGTTACAAAACATAGGCATTCCAACAGAAGACTAACACCTTCARTAATCACTCACACAACCATATCAAATATCAACACATTGATGTTTTTAYGTGGTAAAAYCCATGTGGGGAAACATCCATGACCGCAACCAACATGGCCACTTGGAACAATTTATTAATGCAAAATAAAATATTACAGAGAGATTTACAAGAGAGTTTCTCACAATTGATCATCGACAAATGACTCGGCGTGCTCTTTAAATAGAGATCATGAACTAATTAGGTGTTAAGCCACGAATCAATGTAGACGTTAATATCAAGGAGAATATGAGTCATTGAATCACTCTATGTCGGGAACATATCATGACCATCAGATTACCTAACTACAAATGCATGTTAATGCACACTAAAAAACACACTTTTTACCTAACGACACATTAGACCATGTTGATCTTAATTAACTCCTAAGTGTCTAAATATCCTAACATCCCCCCTTAAGAACAACTTAGGATAGCATTGAAGGATTCACGAAGGAGACACAATAAGAGAAGGAAGGAGGCATTAGAGCCTATCCCCCCTTCATGACAACTTCCTGAACTCCTAACATAGATCGAAGTTAGGAAAACTTCACTTCTGTAAGAGACTTTGTGAAAATGTCTACAACTTGATCTTTTGTAGGGAAAAATAGCACTTCAATAACTCAATCATGAATGATCTTTCTGATAAAGAGAATGTGTAGATTGATGTGTTTTATGTGATAATGTTGAAAAAGATATTTGGCAAGCTTGATGTAACTCTGATTTTCGCACCAAATGGTGGTCAGATGTTGTTGCTGAAATCCAAACTCTGAAAGGATCTGTCAAAGACATGTTGCTTCTTGACTTGCATTAATTGTTGCTCGATAACTATCTGTTGCTAAAGAAAGAGAAATGGCATGTTGTTTCTTATAGGCCCAAGTAATAGGTCATGAACCAAGGCTAAAAACATAACCTGCAATAGAATTTCAATTCAATTTGAATCAGTGAAACTAACCAATAAAAGAGTCCCCCCCTGAGATGTAATGTATCATGAACTGAATTATACCTCGAACACATCGAAGTATCCTCATAGCTTATTTCCAATGGCTTCAATGGGGTGATTGCATATAATGGACAACAAGACCAACAACAAAGGATAGGTTAGGATGGGTATGACTCAAATATAAGAGGATACCAACTAACTGACGGTACAAGGTGGTATCAAATTTGGGAGAAGTACAAGTGGCAACAAGTTTGAATCCATACTGGAAGGGAGAAGGGGATAGTTTAGAGTCATCCATGTGAAAGCGGTAAATAATATCACAAGCATACTTAGACTGGAAAATAAATATTCCTTCCCTGGTTTGTAATACTTAAAGGCCAAGTAAATAATGAAAATAGCCTAAGTGTGTTATTTCAAATTTATTTTTCAGACTGGATTTCACATGGGTTAAAATTTTTGGGTCACTACCAGTGAGGATAAGGTCATCAACATAAATAATAAGAACTGTGAGATGGCTTCCTACTTTCTTGGTATAGACATTAGGGTCATAATTGCATCTAGAAAAGTCATTATCAAGAAGAAAACTATCCATTTTGGCATACCAAGCTTGAGGAGATTGCTTAAGACAATAAAGAGATTTCTTAAGGTGACAAACAGAGTTGGAGTCATTCTGGACATAGCCATGAGGTTGTTCCATGTATATTTCCTCTTGAAAATCCCCATGCAAGAAGGAGACTTTGACATCCATCTGATGGACCTCCCATTTATGTGAGGTTGCAATGGTAAGAACAAGGTAGATAGAATTCATTTTGGAGACAAGGGAAAAGGTTTCATTATATTCAATGCATTCAACTTGAGAGAACACTTTGGAAACTAACCACACCTTGTGTCTTTAAACACTTCCATCTGATACATACTTAGTTCTATACACCCATTTACATCTAACAAGTTTTCTTCCTCTGATTGTCTCCTACTGGTTATGGATATGTTATTGATCTGAGATCATGTACTTGGTTTCCTCTCAAATCACCTGTTCTAATACCATCTTGAAATTTCTCCTACTCAACACCCGGTCATAATTTTGAAATAAATCACTTATTGAATTAAATCACAGTTGAGTAATGAACTAAACATGCAGTGGAAGCATAAACATGGAAACCAAATCAAGCACACATAAACAACAATATTTTTGGGTAGATACCCCTGGAAAAACCTCGGAGAGAAAACTAGTGTTGAGAATGATTTTATTATGCTAGAATAAGGGATCTCATAACAGGGATAATGGTCCACTAAGATAAATACAACCACAGACAAACCTGGTAAAGTCTAACCTATTGTATGAACCAAAATTGCACGCTTTTTGAGGTGTATGTTAATTTGCTTTAGAAAACCCATGTATGTACATGATTGTCTCCACTGCGACCTGTGTATATGTATGGAAAACCTATATGGAAATCCCCATACGACATGACACTCTCGTGTATGTTTCTCTGACTGAAACCCACCTGTGTTTCCTTTGTTCTCTCTTCTCATTGACCTGATCTCTAGATGGAAGTCCTTCTCCACCAATCCAAGATATTGAATCACAATACTTCATGATCCAATACTCTTTTTCGAATCCCTCAACACATATCAAGTTTCAAGTGTCTTCCTCCTTCACCCTAGCCTTTCTTTTATAATCATGAGTTGTATCTCCAAAGTGCTTGCATGTTGAGATTACTTCTCACACTCACTTGATATTTAGAAACATGTTAATTAATTTTAGCACTTTCCTTAAATAAATCAATTAAATAATTACATAATTAATTAATAAAAGTAATTTACTTTAATAAATCCTTTAATCAAATTAAATTCTAGAGTAGATGGCTTTGGACAATTTCCATATGTCTAGACACATAAACCTGTGTGGAAATACCTATCTAATGCTACCACTAGAATCAACAAATCTCCTCTACCTAGGAATAACCTTTTGCTACTAATCGAGCTTTTTATTTCTCCACTTTTCCTGCTTCATTCAACTTCTTCTTAAACACCCATTTGATGCCAATGGGATTTATTTTAGTCATCAACTCCATTATATCCAAAGCCTCATTCTTTTCCAAGGATGCCATTTCTTCCACCATGGCCTTTTCCAGAGTTTGTCATCCTCTGAATCCATTTCCTCCCTAACAATCTAGGATTATCATTAGTAATAAACAAAGAAAAATTTGAATGGAAATCAGGTGGAGTTGGTTGCCTTCTTTCTTGAACCAATCTCCTCAATACTGGAGTATGAGATTCTTCTTATTCTTATTCTTGTTCTTCTATAGACTCTGATTCAATATCCTTCGATTCAAACTCTATTTTCTTTGGTTCTTCCTCCCTTGGTAGGAATTCCTACTTGAAAACATATTTGATTTCTCCAAATACCACATCTTGGATATACACTATGTTCTTACTTTCTAGGTTCCAAAGCTTATAACCTTTCAAACCATCTTTATACCCAACAAATATACACTTTTCAACCCTTTTATCTAGCTTACTCATGTTTTCTTTTGGAACATGAACATAGGCATCACAGCCAAATACCTTGAGATGTGTAATAGAGGGTTTCTTACCAATCCATACCTCATGTGGAGTCTTATCATTCAACACTAACAAGGGTGATCAATTGACCAGGTAACATGTAGTGCCCACTTCCTATGTCCATAATTCTTGTCCTAAACTGAAACCACTGAGCATGCTCCTTGCTTTTTCGATCAGCATCATGTTCATCCTTGTTGCAACTTCATTCTGCTAAGGTGTGTATGGATTATTCTTATCCCTTGATATACCACACTTCTTACAAAATTATTTGAATTGATTTTCGCAAAATTCTCCACCATTATTCATACTCAACACCTTAATTCTCTTCTCTGTTTGATTCTCCACAAGAGCCTTAAACTCTTTGAATTTTTCAAAGACTTCAGATTTCTTCCTGAGGAAATAAATCCGTGTATTCCTTGACAACTCATTTATAAATGAGAAATAATACATAGATTTTCCCAATGATGGGACCGACACAGGTCCAAACACATCATTGTGCACCAACTGTAAAATCCCCTCTACTCTTGTAGCTCCAAAGAAGAATATTACCCGATTTTGCTTCCCATATAAAAAATGGTCATAGAAATCAAAATCTAGAGATCAATTGGAAATATCTTCAACCATACCTTTACTATGTAGTACTCGAAGGCTCTTCTCTTCAATATGCCCCAGTCTTAATTGATGCCATGGCATAATCTTTTCTCTAGAAACTGTATGAGTTTTGTCTTCTTCAACTCCAATATTAGGAGCAAAGAAACTATTGCACCCATCACTAATAATACTTCCCAATATCTTATATAGAGTTCCAATATGAACTCCCTTCAGAAACACCATTTCCCCTTGAACTATCCTACAAGTTTATTTTTCAAACATTGTTTTTACATCTGCATCATCCATATTGCTTACAGAAGTCAAATTTATTTCTAATCCTGGGATGTGTAGAACACTAGGGAGTGTTCTAATCCTACCATACATGAGCTTCAACTTGACTTTTCCTTGTCCTATGATTTTGGTTGTCGAGTCATCTCCTAGAAAATCATCACCTCCATCATATGTTTCATATTCGTAAAAACACTCCCTGTGGGGAGTCATATGAAAGGATGTACCTGAGTCAACCAGCCATGCCTCATGATCTGCATGTGTGCTTGAAGAATCCAAGTACACATCCCCTCCTTCATTTGTGGAGGTTTTTTCTTCTGTAGAAATAGCATCATTATATCCCTTCCCTATCTCAACACTTTTGGATCTACATTGTTTCTTGTAATTCCCTTCTTTTCCACATCTCCAACATACCTTTACAAATTTTCTGGGAGATTCATATATTCCCCTATATTTATATCTCCCACTTCAGAACGTAGATCTATTTCTTTCCTGAAAGTATCCTCTTACAAATAAGGCATTTGTGCTCTATCTTTCCATGTTTTTCCACCTCATCTCCTCCAACAAGGACGAGACCACATCATCAAAACTTAGAGTAGTTGCATTAATACCTATGTCCACAACCAGGCTATCCCACAAGTCTGGTAAAGAGCACAATAAACGAATGAACGTATCTTCATCATAAATATTAATATTAATATATAATAGTTGATTCACCACAGTATTGAATGTGTTCATATGTTATATCACTAACTCTCCATGTTTCATCATGAGGTTATACAGCTTCTTCTGTGGGAACAATTTTTTTACCAGGGACTTAGATTGATACAAATCCCCTAATTTATTCCATAATGCCTTTGTTGTAGCTTCCTCTGATACATTAATTAATATTGAATCTGAGAGACACAACCAGATTGTGCTCTTCGCTTTTTGATCCAAGTTTTTCCAGTATTTTTTTAACATTCTTGTAGGTGCAATATTTAGATCCACAGTGATCCATTGATATTTATCCACCAACAAATATTCCATATTGAGCTTCCACAACTAAAAAAAATTCCCATTAAATTTCTCGAACTACTTTTTGGAATTTCTCGCCATTTCTTTTCAACATAAGAATCAATATCACAAATATCCCATTGTAACAAGGTTTATCACAAACCCGAGCCAAACCCTTAGACACAAAGACACCCCCTTGAAGTCGATAACCGCTATGGTACCAAATGTATATTTTAACCTTGTACAATTAATTACTACAAATGGATTCTTAATAAAAACATAAAAGTTACAAATGGCACACACACACACACATTATATAGATATTTTACCCTGGAAACCCAAATCGAGATAACTAGCAATCTGTTTAGAGTTGCACCTCTAATTATTTATTCATCATCAATCTTCATTTTTTACGATACAATATATATAAGATATCGTGGCATACAAAAACCCCTAATCCATTGCTCTGGATTATTCTACAAACCTAATTATTTAACCGGAATTAGAAAACCATCAACGAAAATCATGCACTAAAAAACCGCTAAAAATAGATGCAAAACTACCAAAAAACAAATTGGGGGGCTCCACCCCCCTGCGCACCTGAAGATACTAGGTTTGGTTGTGAAAAGAGTATAACACATACCCAACACTATGGCATTGTCGTATACCACTCCTCCAACTATTAGCCTCAAGGAAATGTTCTTGTCAATTCAAGTAATAAGAATTTGATGACCATTATTAAGAAGACATTAGGGGACAAAAGGAAAATTTGGGATAGCAAGATAAACTATTCTATATGGGATGATAGAATAACTAAGAAAGATTCCAATGGAAATATCCCATTTGATTCAGTGAATGGGATGGATGTAACATTGTCATTTCACATGAAGATCCATGTTTACAATTTAATTCAGCATTTCTCATCTGATCAAGATGTAGTCAAAACATAATCAATCGGTTGAGCTTGATGAGAGTCAAAGTAGTTCCTTTGATTATATAGCAAAGAGTTAGGAAAATACTAAGACAAAGTTTGACAATAAGGCTCTCCCAAGAAATTTTCAGAAAGGTGATCTTGTTCTCATGTGGAACAAACGAAAAGAAAACACAGGTAAGCATGGTAAGTTTGAAAGTACTCTTTGGTTGGGTCTTTACAAAATTGAAGGTTTTGTTGATAATAATTCTTTATATCTGATTCATTTGGATGGTGAGAAACTTCCCTTGCTCTTGAATGGGTGAGATTTGAGATATTCTATGTAGGTAATATCTAATGCCATGGGGCATCCTTGTACTATAGTAAGTCTCTTAACCTTTCTAATTTGTGTGCTTTCTTTTTATTGATTTTTGTATTTTCTTTTTGTTTTAGAATAAAAAGTTAAATGTCGCATACATGTACATGTTTTTCTCTAAGATGTGGTGCTACTAACATGTTCTTGGATATATATTTCATTTACACATGGATTGATTTCTCTCTTAGGGAAGGGGGAAAGAAATTTATGTCTTCACCCTCCCCTGTATTTAACATCCATTGGTTGAGAATGTTTTAGGTCTACAGGTTTTGTATATTCCACATTTCTCATGCACTCTTGAGATGAGCACATGTCCCCAAGTTGGAGAAAGTTGTTACACCTCGGATTCACTTCAGTGTACCCTATATTTTTCATCAAATGTGAACCATCAAATCAACTGATTATGTGCCTTGAGATATTCTATGAAGGTAATATATGATGCCATGGGGAATCCTTGTACTATGGTAAGTCTCTTAATATTTCTGATTTGTGTGCTTTCATTTTACTATTTTTTGTATTTTCTTTTTGTTTTATAATAAAAAGTTAAATGTCGCATACATGTACGTGTTTTTCTCTAAGATGTGGTGTTACTAACATGTTTTTAGATATATATTTCATTTATGCATGGATTTATTTCTCTCTTAGGGAAGGGGAAAAGGCACATGTGTCTTCACCCTCCCCTATATTTAACATCCATTGGTTGAGAATGTTTCAGGTCTATAGGTTTTGTAGATTCTAGTGTTCTCGTGCACTCTCGAGATGAGCACATGTCCCCAATTTGGAGCAAGTTGTTACACCTCAGATTCACTTCAATGTACCCTATATTTTTCATCAAATGTGAACCATCATATCAATCGATTATGTGCCTTATTTTATCATGATGAGATGAAAGTGTGGTTGTACTTGCTCTCATTTATTCTATTGGACCATGCTTATATGTTCTATGTATTGGTGGGGGTGGGGGGGCTATGAAGTACCTCTAGACCCCAAGTGGTCGATCATGGCACGCCCTTTTAATCCCCATTTAATAATAGGATTTACTTTTATGGCTATAGTCGACTACCCCTTGATGTTGGTAACTCTTCATCATATCGATCATTTGTAATCTAGGTTGGTATGCAACCATTTTCGGGTGGATATTCTAGGAAACATGACCTAGAGGAGCTACTAGTCTCTCTTACTCCTTTTTATATGATGTAAAATAGTTTCCCTTTGTAAAGGTTGTGACACCTATGTATAGCACACTTATTTTATTCCTAAGCATGGATCATTGTGTTATGTATTCATCATACTTTGGCCATCTACCATCGGGGATGATTCTACAGATGCTCACTGAATTTCATGTTTCTTGAGGTAGTCTCATAGTTATCGTGGTAGTACATGTATCCCAAGTCACTGCTCACATCCTTTGAGACACATTTGGGCTATTCTTTCATACATGGACATCCTCTACACATGTCATGTTGGATATTTCAAAGCACCCTCCTTTCTCATCATTTTTGGAGATGTTCCTTGCATGATTTGAAGGCCAACCCATATGTGTGGGATTTATGACAGCCATGGGGGTGTTTTTGGTGATGATTTGACTTGGAGAGGCATCTTCCTTTTCTTGTGGAGCATCTTTTATCTATTTGAGGGCTTGGTCATACCTTGGAGATATCTTTTGAGAACATTTTGAAGTATTCGTCCACTTTTGAGGTCCTTCTCCACCTTTTCATGAGTTTGTTCCACTTAGAGGAGCTAGACTTTGGTACCTTTCTTGCTTGGGAGGATACTTCACCATGTTTTGAACCTTATACATTAATTTTTCCTTGGAAAAATGGGCTAGAGAAGAAAATCAGCCCCCTTCTTGTGGGACATCCTCCTCTCATGAGGGTTTTATGTACATGTGGCATCATTTGATTATGTTTTGACTAGTCTCCTTATTTGTGTGGATGAAAAGTCTTCTTTGTTAGTCTCCTAGGCTAATTTTAGGGAGAAAGAATTAATAAACAAGGAGAAGGATGTAGAAGAATCTTCTATAAATATAGGCTCCCCTCTCATTCCAAATTGTTGTGAAATGTTGGATATCATTTGTGACTACAATAATAATAGAAGATATTCCTCTTGAGTTTTTGGTGTCAATTCTTGGATCTCTCTATTCTTGGTTATCTTCTTGGTGAATTAAATATTTGTTATGGTGATTCAAGACTTCTACTAGCTTTCAATATCAACACATTTGAAGGGTTACTATACCATTTGGAGAGGAGACATTTTAGGTTTTGTTCTTTCCTTATTCTCTTAGTAGGTTGGGTAAGTGCTTAATCCAATGCTTTTTTTTTCCTCTTGGTTCCTTGGAAAGGGTTTTAAGTATTTTGTTCAAGTTATAGTTGATATTGTTGGTGAAAGTTTTTCCTTTGAGGAATCCCTTCTTGTAGGGCCTTGGTCCTCTTAACTTATCTTGATTAGGTTGGAGATTATTCTACCCTTAGGGTTCTAGTCTCTTACCCTAATCCTTAAGATAGAAGTGAGCAATTTTTAGAGGGGCATACTTCTTGACCCCATAAACCTAATTGGATAAAAAAAAAAGGCACTAGTCCTATATCCAACAACCAACCAAAAAACCCTAAAAATCAAAAACTTTTTTTTATTTTTTTGTTGTTTATAAGAAAATCTAACGATGAAAATTCGAGGAAAATATTCATTTAGATTTCTTTCATTGTCTAGTGCAAAGTTAATGGATTATTTCATTTCCCAGACAAAATTTTCCTAGGGTTTATGCTTAATTGTTAATATATAACCCTAAGGAGACAAATCGACCATATTGGATTGAGATTTAAGGTGTTATCCAACATTTTGTGGGCTGATTTAAGGTGGTTCTCAAATCTGGAAATTAAATTGCAGCATTAAAAATTAGATTTGGTGAGATCCTAAGGCTAGGGTTTGGTTCTTCAAGGTGTTGTCTTTCTCATTCTCAGCTTCTATTTCATTTCTATACTAATTACCAAGCTTATATTACATCTCTAGGGGTTATCTTAATCTCTTATATGCTAATATTGCTTATCATTTACATAGAGGTTTTATTTGGTGAATTCCAAGTGATAACTTGTGAAACCTTAGGGGGATTCACCATCTATATTTTAAGTTATTGTTTAGTTAATGTTTATATATATTTAGAACTTTGTCTCTAACACTTGTTTGGTTGTTATTTCATAGAATATATTTTTCCCAAGTGGAAACATCCAAGACTTCTTTCTCTCTTGGATGGTAGTTTCATGACCTAAATCTGAAATTTACATATTTTTATTTATAAATAATATTTACAAGTGAAAGGACAGCCCTAATATTGTCCTCATTTAGCATATAGTCAAGTGGTAAACACTTTCACACATTGCACTGTTGACGATAAAAATTGCAACGAGGATTTTGCCCGCAGAGTGTTGCTAAAGCCTATTATTATAAGCTAACGATATAGATAATACTAGTAGGTGGGACCCCGTTGTAGATCAGAGGATCAGATCTGGTTCTTATTTGATGTTATGATGTTGTTCAACACTGCTTACATGTTTGATCATGATTAATGTTCAAATGTTGGTTCTATTTGCAACAAATGGGTGATGGATAATTCATGCTATGTGTGAGTTTCTTAACTCTAAATTCTCAATTCCATGTCACGAGAGCTTATGTGAACTATTATTTCTATGCTAATTGCGCCACGATCTATTACATATTACACCTGCACAAAACATATGTTAGTCATGGAAAAGGATAAAAGAAATATGAAAAAAATTAAACTATGCTACTATGCTACACGACATCCATTGAAATTAAGGGATTGTTGTTAGTCCTAGCTAACGGAGTTAGTGACTGTACAATTCATTGAGTTATATGGAAACACATGTGATATGAATTATGGTGTGGTTGGCAATGGTTAATGTGGCATAGGGTGGTGCATTTGGCAAGTAATGGATGTTGGTTTCGATGCATGGATTAATTGGATGGATTAATGGAGGGTTGGCTGGAGTGTACTAAGTAATTGAATGAATAGAAGATGGAAGCAACGTGCATTTATTGCACATCACTCCATACCCCTCCCACTGTCCATCACCCTAGCTTGGCTATTGTTCAATTGTGTTTCATTGTCATTAAGCTCCAATTTTTCAGGCAAAGGAAGAACTGCTCAGCCAAGCTCGCATTTTAAGGTTTTTTTGGTTACAGGTATGTCTTTTTCGCCATCCATGAACCCACTTTGGTTATGAAATAGATATTGACTTGGTGATGTATGGGTCTGTGCTTTTCTTGAGACTAGAAACTATGTAAACTTGTGATATTTCTCTGAAATGGTTGTTGTGTGGTTTTCGTTGCAAATGGAAAACGATGGTTGAAGTCATAGTTTCGTTAATTATTTTGAGTGGTAAAAGCCATGAAGGCTCTATTTTTTCCTTATGAGTTTTTTTGGAGGGCTCAAACTTGACCGGTTGTCTCCACACAATTCTTGTCACCTCACCCAGTCATATTGTTGTTATGGGGTTGTTGGGTTTGATTTCAAACCACCTGGTGTCATTGTATATCGTTTCACCGGGGTAGGGGCTCATTTATACTATTGGTGTATGCGTATTTGGTTATGATGGCTATTATATTAAAGGGTATTTCTTTGGGGTTGATTGTTATTTCATGGCTCTGTTTATATCAGCATTACTCGATTGATTGGGGAAAACTGTGAGGGTTATGCTCTACGTGTTATGGGTGTTATTTATTGGCCTGTGAGGGACCTCTTCTCCTCTGTTCATAATCTCTCCTACATGTTGAACTCTCTCATTTTCTTGCAAAGCTATGGGTGATATGGCCTATGCATCCAACGTGTTGTCCTGAATGTTTCTCACCTGTTGTTGGTGGTCGTTTCCAACCTCCCTATGTTGGTTGCTCAGAATCCACCCTTGATTATTTTAAGCCCAATATTGATAAAATGAACCAGTTATTTTTGGTCAATCACATGGTCAACTGTTATGATTTGGTGGAGTATTGTTGACAATGGTTGATTATTGGTTGTCCCTGATTAATAGCGTTGACAGTGGTTTTTTGATTGGTTTATAATCACTGTATTCTTTTATTATGGCAATTGATTTGATAGTTCAGCTTGGTTAATTGGTTGATTCGAGTAATGAAGTGGGCACACAGTCATTGCCTCTTGTGTTGTAACAGTTGGATTGTTGACTCAACATTGTTTTATGGTTGATCAGAAATATGCCTCTTTTCTTTAAGCATTGGCTTGTGTGTTTCCTACAGCATTATATATGTTGAAATAAGGGTTGTTGTTACTATGTGTTTTAATTGCAAACCGGGAGTATTTCTATTTAAATTCGTATTAGTTGTGGCGTGGTTGTCCATTGTATATGTTATGGATATACTTTGATTACACCATCAAATATGGGCACAGGTTTTATAATAGTATGGTTTTGTTGCAATTTGATTATTAAATTGATTAGAGGAATGGAATCGGGCTCGCTTTTTGTCTCTGTGTTTGATTTGAAGAAATAATTCATGAACAATCATTGATATTTAATGGGACAAATGGGAAGGAACAGAACTCTTATATAGGTTGTTTTGGGAGGTATATTATTTTGAGTTTGATGACACTATGTTAAATATTTAATTGCAAACAGTGAGCAAGTTAATACACTTAAATAATGAACTATACACAGTAGTTGTTTAATTGATCACAATGATTGTTTGGTTAGTATTGGATCTTTGCTTTTAATATAGAATTGTTTTATGGATTTACTTAATTAATTTTTTGAACAGTAACCGCTATCCTCCCCTACCATTTTTTTCACTTTTTCCTAATTGCAATCCCCTCGCCTACCCATATTCATTACTCACTCCTTGTTCCTAAAATTTAATTACAATTAAGAGAAGCTCTGTATTGTGACAGTTTAAGATCACAAGGATGGATTACAGTGATATGTTCCTTGGTTTACATTTCAGTGGATTGTTGTTATTAGTGAGCAGTAACCATGTTCTTTTTCCCCTCATTTTAACATTTTTTTTCGCTCAATACAAACCCCTTGCATATCCCAAAACCTTCATTCACCCCCTGCTCATTGACAATGGTTAACAATTTGTATGGATTGGATTGCATGAGTCTGATATGTTGCTGAGCCAAAATTTATTTCATATTTTAAAAGAGTTGTCATGTATGGTTGTTAAACGAACTATTTGCTAATCAATCATGCATGCAGGAATGATCTTTTTCAGCCGAGGTAGCCATGGCAGAGGTAACCGAGGAAGAGGTAATTGGGACAGGGGTCCTAGAAGGCCTAGATTCTCCATTCACTTTGATGTTGACTCGCAAGAGTTAGGCCAGCTATTTTAGGTTGGGTTTTTCAATTGGATTGGGCAAGAAATGGTCCAACCTAGGCCTGAGAGGCCTCCCTTCCAAGCTCCACAAGCCCCTGGTATTATTGTGCCCCCCCATGTCTCATTACAACCCAAGGTTCCCGAAAACGACGGATGGAAAGAGATTGTCCACCCGATAGTCTCCCAACATCGTGGCTGGCCCATTTTTTCCTTATCTGCTCCCCTTCCTATCAATCAGATTGTCCAAGATACCCCTATCCACTCACCAGTTCAGTCCTCACATGATAGCAAAAGGTTGAAAATCAAGGCCCACCATGCCCCTGACAAAGGAAAATCCATTGTTGCCCCTTCCTCACCCTCTAATGGCTCTGATAAATATGTGTCCTCCCAGATGCATTTGAGGAACGATTGTTCTCATGTGATCAGTGAGATTAGGCCTAAAGGCTCAGCACAGCCAAAGGAAAATTCAAAGAGATCAAAGGGTGATAGCAGCAACAAGGGAAAGATTGCATCTTAGAGTGGAAAATATGGATTTTAAGTTTTATTTTATTTATTGTTGATGACAGTTGACTTCAGAAGTTTTGGACAACATGTTTTTTTGGATATATGAGTCATATATTTGTGAAAATAAATTCAAATATCAATGAGATAAATTGTCAAACATGAAAGTGATGATGGGAGTCACAAGGAGGGATGTTTTTGTTTAATTAAACTAGTTATGTTATGATTGTTAAGAGCTAAAGGGGAGTCACAAGCGATCCCACCTACTAGTTATTATTTATTTAAAACCCTTATTATGATTTATTACTTTTCCCCTAACTAAAAATTTGGTTGAGTTATTAGTTAACTTAACTAATGAAGTAGTTCAACTACTTCAACCAATTCTAATTTGCTTAAAAGCAGAAGGAAGGGGAGGAACAAAAGGAGAATAGAAGGAGAAGCATACTAAGGTTTTCTCTTTGAGTTTTGTGCTGAGATAGTTCAATTTTCATTCATTCCTTAATTTATCACAAGCCTAATTCTTTTTTATGATAACAGGGTCTTATTGTAGACAGCAAGATTCAGGGCTTAATTACATCATTCAAACACTTGTTTTTCAAAGGTGTTGATCTATCTTTGATAGTCTGTGTAGACTTGTCTGTTTGTGAATTAGTTTTCATGATTGACAAAGGCCTTGTGCAGAGTCGAGTGGGAAGCAATTTGTGGCAAGTTGATCCAGCTTTTAGAGTTTAGTTTTTTTATTTTCTGTCAGAAGTCTTTTTGTATGTTTCATCGGGGACTTCTAAGTTTGACTTCGGTCCAAAAATTCTTCATGAAATTTTGTAAAGAGGATGACTCTTTGATGAATTGGAATGAAATAAAGGATTGGTTTATGTCTCATCTCTCTTGATTATCGACTTGGTGTCTTACTTCTGTCTCTATATTTATTTTAGCATCTGTTATGTTCATAAAAACACATAAATAATGAATTTTTCAGCAAGCTTTTATTTATAAAAACTAGCCTAAGAACTTGTAGTCAATACTTGTGAGTTAGGATATTAATTTTGATGGCTATAAACATAGGGTGATATTCCTGTCTATTTTTCTTTAGCCAAGCAGAATCTGAAAATGCTTGAGTAAGATTATTTCGTATCTTTTCCTCAACATGCACCTTTGATTAATGTTAAATGTCTTCACTATTTATGCCCTAAAGTAGCTTAAAGTGGTTCTAACATATTGTGAGTTTTTATTTTTTGAATTATAGAATTAATTGCAAATATGAAGTTGTTAATATAGTTTATCATACACATTAGATTTCGCACACACACCCGCTAGCTCCTAACCTTTCTTTGAAGTGGATTTAATTGTGGTTCATGCAGTTGTTTCTAGTTGAATAACTTTAGAGCATTGTAATCATTGATTGGAATCCTAATGCATGGTCTTGTTGCATATATTGTAGATTCATTAAAGTAGATCATATGATTGCATGGTTTTGTTTCACTAAAAGAGGTTTACTTTTGTTATTTGGGATACCCCTCGTGGCTTCTAGGAGTTGGCCTAAAGTGCAGGG
>JASDQU010099881.1:800194-812349 GCA_032191745.1 Picea mariana | reverse complement strand
AATATAATTGAGAATTTTTTCTGCGGAAAAAAAACACTACATAATACAACACATTACAATACAACTAGAAATGACACAATACAACACTACATAACACAAAAAGAATAAAGTTTGTTTTTATGTCCAAATTTTAGATGTTCATTTTTATTAAATATAAGTTTTGAAATGTAATTTTTGAAGTTTAAATTTTAAATGTTCATTTTTATTAAATATAAGTTTTGAAATGTAATTTTTGAAGTTTAAATTTTCGATGTTCATTTTTATTAAATATAAGTTTTGAAATGTAATTTTAGAAGTTTATATTTTACATGTTCATTTTTATTAAATATCAAGTTTTGAAATGTAATTTTAGAAGTTTATATGTCAAATTTTAAAATGTAAAGCTGGAAATAAAGTTAATTGCATATATAATTTAGTTCAAGAAATGTGATTATTATTATTATTTTCCATTTGCAAAAGATAACATTTATATAGTAAGATGATTTTATATAAATTAATTGAATATATTATAAATTTAAAACCATAAAAACAATCTTATTGAATGTTACTTTTTGGATTTTTATCTTAAATTTATTATGAATGTTACTTTTTGGATTATTATTATAAAATTATTATGTCTAAACATTAGTTTTTGTTTCAAAACCAAATCAAATTTTAAAAATTACTTTTAAATACGATTTTTATTATAAAACTGTTATTTGCAAAAAAAAAATATGACTTTAAATAAATAAAATTTATATTTAAAAGAACTAAAAACACTCAATAACAAATCCATAGACAAGGGAGAGACACCTATTTGTCCATAGCTATTCTCAAAGGCTATGAGAAGGGGGCAAGCCCCTTCTCTAAGAAAAGGTATGATTTTATTCATGTATAGTTGTTGAGAGTGTACATAAAAAAAATAACAATATAATTTACAATTACAAAAATGTAATTACATCTTCATTTATTACTCTAGGTTGCAAAAGACTTCATCTACCTTCTCATATATAATATTCCTTATCAAACACTCTCCAACTACCTTTTTCCAAGTATGCAACTCTTCCGGTTCTGTACCCCATAAATCTAAGTTATTAGCCAAGGCAAGAAGTATTATCTTTTCTGATTTGAAAAATAAAATAGAATATAAGTTTCTTCGGACAAGAAATATAAATTAGTTGAATCTAATTGAAACTGTAATATTAATAGATTAATCTTTAGATTGTTTTATTATACTAGAACAAACACTAGCCAAAAATAAAATCCCAATCAACTTTGACAAACAGTGAAAAGAAAAAAACTTGGAAACTCAAAAAAACATTTTAGTATTTCATAGATCTAAGCTTTAAACAGTTCGATGCCTATCCAAAAACAAAACCCTATTGAAGATGAACAGTGCCAAAAGAAATAAAACCTTAGAAAAACCTCATACATTGAATGACCACAAGCATTGTATAAAATTGAGGTACGAATTGGAATTAAAGGGAAAACGAGAAGATCCCATCCCAAACGTTACATGGAATTGGACTAAGAATTGGAATACAAGAGATAAAAAAAGTTACAACACAAACACATTTAAACCATGGTTTTATTTTAATACACCCTTGAATTTTTATCCTATTAATACTTAATAAATTGGACTAATACTTAATAAACCTGATCGAAAGGATGCCAAAATTTAAAATTTCACCTATAATTGCAAAAAATCATAGTATCTACATTTTCTACACTTATAACTATGTCCCTGCACTCCTACACAAAACATAACATATTATTAGAACAAAATAATGAAATGTTCAAGTAACTGCATAGCTAGCTATCAAATAGTCCATTACAATGCCATTAAAAATTTATAATACAAAATATAGCAGTACATACCTTCTCATCTGTATTCCTTCTCCCATATTTTCTTATGTAATATCACCATGTCTCTACACAGAAACCAACCAGATCCAGTCTCTCGAACCCAAACAACCAACCAACTAGAGCCAAACACAAATGAAATGAAAATAAAAAAAGAAAAAGAAAACATAAATCATAAATGAAATGAAATAAAGAAAAAAATGAAAACATAAATCATAGAGAAAAAGCATAGCCATGCTCTGAAAAAAAAAACAAAAAACACAAATCCATAAATATTCAACAAACCCCAGTCACAAAACAAATCCCAATCTCAAGATCTATTCTCCTCTGCTTTCCAAATTCTTCTTAGACCTCAGTAACAAAATAAATCCCAATCTCAAGATCTATTCTCCTCTACTTTCCAAATTCTTCTCCTAATCAAGAAAAGCCAATTTCTCCAATCTTCTACTCCCAACCGAGTAGCGGGCTCACAAATGCCTCATCCAACAACAACCTTCATTCACATCTCTCGTTCATTCAACAAAAACAAATATCCCTCGCCATGCCACCACTACTATACTGTATGACGTTGTAGAATGAACAAGAGTCCATCAGATGAACGTTAGACTCATTGGATTCTCCAATCTTCTTCTCCTTGCCTTTGCTCTAAAATTCCTCTATTCTTTCCAAACTCACTACAAGCCCATATAGACTCATGGATTCTCCAATATTCTTCTCCCCACCTCTGCTATCAAATGCCTCTGTTCGTTCNAGTTCTTTGGGGGTGGTAAAAACAACTTGGTGGCGGGAGAGAATATATTGGAGTTTGGGATGCACAGAAGGTGTCTCAATAACATGAATGGAGTGGAGTTGGGCTATAATTCTTGAATGACCCTTTTTGAGGAGCTTTTCCGTGCGATGGGAATCGATAATATCAGGGAAACCTGTTATGATGCCTAGGAACTTATATTGTTATCCCTCCTATTGGAATTGCATGGTTAAGTCCTTAAAATCCATGAGAATGTGGCCTAGAGTGTGTAACCATTCGACACCAAGAACAATGTCACAACCACCCATGTCTATAGAAAACATGTGGGATTTCAGGTGATACTGACCAATTTGGAGTCACACGTTTTTACATCGTCCCCCACATTTCATGGAACCACAATTGGAAATCATGATTTGAAAATTATTGACGACACAGATGTAACAATTGACTTCTTGGGCTATGCAGTGATGAATAAATTTATGGGTGCTACCACTATCCACAAGGATGATGACTTGCTTATTTTTTATATAATCAATTAATTTGAGAGTCCTGGGAGTAGAGAAGCTAGTGAGGGCATTAAGTGAAATCATCGGGTCAACGTCTGGTGGGTCAAAGGGTGGGGTGAGGTTAGATGGTGATGGTAGTTCCTCCATAGGAGGAACAACAACATATTCTTCAGAAACATCCTCAGTCACAGCCATAAAAATCTTTTGTTTCTTACACTTGTGCCCGAGAAAATATTTTTCATCACAATTATAACAAAGACCCTTGAGTTGACGTTCATCCATTTCATCCCTGGTTAATTTTTGGATCTTGAGGGGAGTGTAACATACCTAGCCACCCACAGGTCGGGTACTCTACCTGCAAGCCCGCCCTCAGAATTTTTTCTCTTACCAATACCTTCTTTAGTTATTAAGGATGAATAAGATAACAAATTTAACAACATGCAATGCAATATCCAACAAGCATGCATAATCTATAGATTATGTTAAACGATAATTAAATATACACAATGGAAAATACATTCATACACATGTAGATGGTAATTAAATTACACAGCGGAAACACATTCATACACAAATAGTAATATCACGATAGAGAGAACTTATCTTTATGAAATATGACATCGACTGGCTACAGACCAAGGATATTCCACCCAACCATAGACACCGTCACTCCAAATCTCAACAACAGTGTCCCCCCCGAGCTAGGGCTATGAATTGACAAGGAAGGTTCCATAGTGTAATTGGGTTCCCAAACCAATCATATCTCAAGCTCTCACAAGTTTCCTGACACCCACAACTATCCAAGTACCCAGTTCTCTTCTACCCAACCTATGCCACTCGAGAGAATGGACCTCCACCCTTCTCTACCACGCAGTCCCTCAAGCAGTCCTTCTCCTTCCTGTTAGGGCTTCCTTCCATGGCTTCCGGCATAAATGGTCAAGAATCTCAATGCTATAACTCTTAGAACTCGCAGTTGTGAGAGAAATAGGGCACAATCCAATGCATTTCAGACATGCAGGCCCTAGGTCATGGTTGGATCACACTAGAGACCACTACATCCAACTATCATGTGGCTAGTTCTTCAGTAGCTCTGTTTCCTTTCGCTTTTCCAACCAAGATGCAGGTGAGGATGGGTCTATGAATGGGTCAGGTATTGCATGCATGGGAGTGTGTGAGGGAAGAATGAGTGAGTGAACGGGAAAATGACGCACAAGTCATCAGTCTAACCCCCCCATCAGACCAAAGGCAGGTTTAAGTAACCTCATGGGGAGACAAGAACCTCCTGGCCTTCCCCAAGAATCTCATGTAACTGATCCCCTCCCTTAGACAAAAAGGGTAATAAAATATAGGAATAACACTTAGTACCTCAATCTCCCTCTCTTGTGGAATCATAGCCCCCTATAACTCTAGTCCTTGTCCATTTAGCAACCAATGATGTGTTTATTATTATTAAGAATCTCACGTAATTGATCCCCTCTCTTGTGGAATCATAGCCCCATATAACTCTATTCCTTGTCCGTCTAGTAGCCAATGATGTGTTTATTATTATTAAATATATTATTGTTATTAAGAATCTCATGTAACTGATCTCTCTCTCTTGTGGAATCATAGCCCCCTATAACTCTAGTCCTTGTCCGTCTAGCAGCCAATGATGTGTTTATTATTATTATTAAGAATCTCACATAACTGATCCCCTCCCTTAGACAAAAAGGGTAATAAAATATAGGAATAACACGTAGTCCCTCAATCTCCCTCTCTTGTGGAATCATATCCCCCTATAACTCTAGTCCTTGTCCATCTAGCAGCCAATGATGTGTTTATTATTATTAATGATCAAAACATTACATTTCTTGGGCATATTGGCCCTTCAATAATTGTCTGGGCACTCTGGCCTCTCAACATTGTAACAATACATTATTTAAAATGGGGGTTCAAAACCTAGGGTGTTACATCCCCTCCCCCTTATTTTGGCATTGTCCTCAGTGCATATACAAAATAGAGATACAAATCTCAAATTTATTCAAAAAGTTGTGTGTACTCTTCCTACATGGCATCTTCATGCTCCCAGGTAGCATCTTCAGGACCGTAGCAGGTCCACTAAACTTTTACCAGTTCTATAACTTGATTCTGGAGCATTTTGACTTTTCTGTCCAATACCTGCACTGGATGAACCTGAAAGTCTCCCTCCATCTCTTCCTGAATCAGATGCCAATCAATAACATGGTTAGGATCATGTACATATTTCTTTAGTAAAGATACATGAAATACATTATGCACATTCATGGAAGCAGGCAATGTAAGCATGTATGCAAATGGCCCTATTCTGTCCAATATTTCAAATAGACCACAGAATCTGGCTGCCAACTTTCTACAACTACCCAATTTCAAAGAGATTTTCTTGGGATTCACTTTAAAAAGTACATGCTCCCCTACTTTAAATTATCTAAGTGTCATGTTCTTGTCTGCATAAAATTTCTGTCTATTTCGAGATGCCCTTAAATTCTGCTTAATCTTGACCACCTGGTCTTCCATGTCCTTGAGAAACTATATCCCAAGTACCATTCTATCTACTGGGTTGTCCCAACTCACTGGAGTATTGCATTTCCTACCATACAAGGCTTCAAATGGGATCATTCTCAATTAATCTTGATACCCATTGTTATATGCAAACTCAACCAAGTGTAAGTAATCTTCCCACTTAGATGGCTTATCCATCACATGCATTCTCATCATGTCTTCAATTATTCGATTGACCCTCTCTGTTTGCCCATCTGTCTGGGGATGATATGATGTGCTAAAGTTTAGATTTGTGCTAAATCCTTTAAACAATCCCCTCCAAAAATTGGAGGTAAACTTTGTATCTTTGTCTGAGACAATTGTCCTAGGTATCCCATGCAACCTAACAATTTCCTTCATGAAAATCTTTTCAATATTAGTTGTTGTATGTGTTGTCTTCACATGCACAAAATGAGCAACCTTTGTTAATTTTTCAACCACCACCATTATTGACTCGTGTTTCTTATTCATTTTGGGTAATACTATGATGAAATCCATGGTGATCACTTCCCACTCTTCTCTGGAATTGGCAATGGATGCAGCAAACCTGATGGGTGCCTATGCTCAACCTTCACCTTCTGACATTCCATACATCAAGCGATGTAATCAACAGCATCCTTCTTCATTCCTGGCCAAAAGAACTGGCTTCTTATTGTTGTAATTGTTTTCTGGTAACTGGGATGTACAACATATGGAAAATCATGCATTTCCTTCAGTACTAAATTCCTCAATCCTTCAGAACTAGGAACATAGATTCTATCTTTATGCATGAGTAATCCATCTTCCTTTATATCGTAATCCTTTATTTTCTGTTGTACATCTCCCTACTGTAAGTTTTCCTTTATATGTAGATAATGATGATCTATAACAAGACCATCTAAAAATTTTCTCAAGTCTGACTGATGCATACTCACAGCAGTAGCATGCATGAGATACACTCTCCTACTAAGTGCATCGGCAACTTTATTCTCCTTTCCCTTGATATCTTGATATTGAAGTCATATTCACTTAAACATTCCAGCCATCTTGTTTGCCTTGCATTCAAGGTCAGTTGTTCAAAAAGATACTTCAGGCCAATGTGGTTTGTCCTTAATTCAAATTTCTTCCCCATGAGATAATGCCTCCACATCCTCGAGGTGTGAACAATGGCAAAAAGTTCCAATTCATGGGTGGCATAGTTCCTCTCATGTTCCTTAATATTTTTGGACTCATATCCAATGACATGTCCATTTTGTGCGAGGACTCCCCCAAGTCCTTCCTTACAAGCGTCTGCACATACCACAAAACTTTCATTTGGGTCAGCAATCTTTAATACAGGTGCACTAGTAAGTAATTTCTTCAACATATTAAAATTATTTTCACACTTGAGTGTCCATTCAATTTAAGTCCCCTTGTTTTGCAAGGAAGTGATGGGATGAGCAATCTTAGAGAACCCTACTATGAACCTTTGGTAGTAGCCAGCTAATCCCATAAAAGATCTAACTTCTAACACATTTCTAGGTGTTGGCCATCCTCTAATGGCTTCAATCTTCTCTGGATCTACTGCTATGCCCTGCTCTAAAATAATGTATCCCAAGCAATGGGTTTGATTTTTGTAATATCCCTCGACCGAACCCAAGTTCAAATGTAATATAAATATACTTAAGCTGGTGAGTTGTTTTGACCTCATTTGGTAATGCACATCATGTGGCATAGTGCACGCATGAACTGCGCAGTAAAATGATGTAATATGCACATCGCAGGATACCGCACACAGTAACTAAGGTGCGCGCAGTATGGAGGAAAATGAGCCTCATGTATATGAAATGTATTATAGGTTGGTGAGCCAGTTATTATAAGCTGGGATGCTTATGTTTTGGTTTTAGGCCGAAACGCCTAGATGTCAAGGGCCAATGCGCCTACTTTGTACATGACTCATGATTAATATAAATATATCACTGTGCATAGACTGACCACGATAAAATAGATGCAGGACTGAACTTCACCAGTTAGGGAAAGGGAGGGCCAAAAGACAAGGGAATATTATATTGATATTCCTAAAACGTAAAGTATGGATAATTATTTTATCCTAAGTTCTAAAGTTGGAGACAAGTGGACCAAAGTAACTTCCAATATGACAAGTGTCAAGTTGGGGACATACATTCATATCGTGGGGGACTTAGCTCATTTGGGTGATCTTTTCCATGGGGGGGATATTTTTTTCCAGACCGGGGCCTAACCATCATTCTCACCACCACTTTTCACGAAGAGTTCACAGTGATTCTTGTACACACTCAGTTATCCAATCAATGATTCCATGACCATTTTCACTCATGCATTCTGTTATCCTTGAGACAACCATTTCACCATTCCGGAACCTGTTCCCAAACCTCCTTTTGGTTGGTGTACCTAGTTAACTTGGAGCGGGATTGAAGAAGTGGGTTGTCAGGCCCGTGAGCAGTTCTCTGAGTGAGAGAATTGTAGGGGATTGATTCCCGAAGGTGATAAAATGCAGCTATAGCGCTCTGAGAATTCTGGTCCAGCCTGTTGCTGAAGCCCTGGAAGGGAAGTGGGGCAGCCGAGGGACTATTGAGAAGAGAAGGGGCACACATCCTTGGGTGGGATAGGCATGTGGGGAATGAGAGGTTGTAGGCTATTAGTTGAGTGAGCACCTGAAACAGAGTCTTTCCTGTTGTCCTTGAGCCTTAGCCTGTATAGGAGCCCTTTACCCTCGTTGGATTTCAGTCCCATCTCGGGGGTGACTCACTATTGAGAGTGATGAACAGTGTAGTCTATGGCTAGGAGGTTCGTGGATGGTATGTAAGCAGTTGGTGACAGTCTTTCTAAGATAAGTACCAATTGTATGATTAAATTATATGTTGTTTTGTTATTTACATGCCTATGTTAAGATTTTAGCATATATGTGATTATGATTTCTTATGTTCTTATGGGTAATTTCCTATAAATGCTGCATATCTGTGGTTACTGTTATTTCCATATAAAATTCGTATGTCACTGAAATAAAATTGTTGTTTAACTTTAAAGCTCCCGCTAGAATGTTGTATGTATATGTTTTAGCTGCATGCAGTTTAAAGAGTAAATATAGGTGGCATAACTTAGTTGATTACTGAGAATGTTAACGACTGGTGTCAGAGCATGAGTGGTTTCTATGGAATGGTGCACTCCGACCTGAGGTTGGTCAGGGGAACCTTACAAATTGGTATTAGAGCTTTAGTTCAACACTAAGCTTGGATGGGCCAGAGGGGTTCAGTTGAAGTGAATATTCACATAAAAGTAACTTCAAAGTGACCAGAATTGGAGTCACGGAGTTTCCTTGGAAAAGGTTGGTGTACGAGCGCGTGTGGTAAATTTTGGCACTGTGTGGGAAAACGTTGGCGTGCCACTGTGCACGGTAAATTGTGGCGTTGCACAGAAGATTATTATGTGTAGATGCACGCGCTGAATTTAACCTTGTGTGGTGAGCACACACATAGTAAGGTGCACATGGGGTGCACACGTATTGCTTAATGCAGAGGATTTTGGTTGGTACCTGCATAAGTATGAGTATAAGTTGTGTCGCGATAGTGTATTAAGTAGTGTGCGCAGATAATTGGGTGCGATGGAATATGTTGAACTTAACATGGTGCATGCATAGGATGAAAATGCATGTGGAATATCGGTGCACGCTATAGAAACTGTGAACAATGGGTATTGGCACACGACGTCAGAGTAGTGCGCGTAAGTATTCGGTGCGACGAAGAAGAAATGCACAGTAGATTCAGGTGCGCGGAAAAGCGTTTTACCTTGTGATATTGCTATGCACGTTAAATATAAATGAACAGGTCGAAGTTTAGTGCGCGTGAAGTCGCTTGGAAGGCGATGAGTCCGAGTTTAAATTGCATATTAATAAAAGAAAAAGAAACACACAACTACATTGATGCATTCATTAATTAAAAAGAATTCCAACCTTCATTTCCTCCGATTTAGACAGATGAAAATAAAATATAAGATTACAAGAAAAAAAAAACTTACTATAAAAGAGAACAATATTCATAACATCACCAATTAGAAATTGTAATAAAACATTATAAAATCCATTTCTGTATTTATATAATCGTAATAATTACAAATTACAAAAAGAGGATGACAACAGTTAGCCTGTTGAAAAAGGGTTGTTTAAGAACATGCCTATCATCTTTGGTACTCTTTACCTCCGCTACTGGCTATTCAAAATTCACTGAGAGATGCTTATTTTAGTTGAAGACTTAATTCAACTCAACAATCTCCACCTTTAAAGAAGAGTCTAACCAGACCGATTGATTCTCTGCAACACTTTTGGCCACTTCAGCCGTAAATTTCTCCTTCTTCTGTCGCTTTCTCGTTTTCTTCTTAGCGGCTGGCTTGTTGATGACTAAATCCTTTATAGTGGGATTTAGCCTAGCTTCCAATCACGAGTCTATAGTCAGCTCTCTGTGGAACTTAGTTGCTAAAATGTGCACAAGGAACCTTTCCTCCTTACTCATAGGAAAGTCTAGCATGTTTCTCGAATAACCAGTCTCACTCAACTTAGCCTTGTTCATGTATCTCAGGTCGGGGATACCGAAATGTGTCTTTACAGAGAGCAGGAAGTTGAAAAGATTGGATATTACTTCGGTTATGGATACACAAATATCTTTATACTTGGGGAATGGTAATTACATAACTTTTTTTATGAAGCACAGATGGATTACATACAAGAGAGTTGGGTTGCCATGCTTGGCCAATCCATTTCGAAGGATTAGATTTTGAGTTCGTTACATGGCGGTGTTCAACTGACATCACATGGTTGCGAAGTACCGGACGAGTGAAGCAGGGTGATTTGACTAGCCATCGCCCGCTCCAAGAGTGGTGGATTTGACATATTGAGACACGTGATACCGCATCTTGGCGAAAGTGGTTTCAACAAACCATCTTCTTGCTCAAGTGTATCTCTGGAGGCACTGCGCATCTGTGTTTTTTGAGACTTGGGTCTTATCCAGAATTTTCATGGTGATAACACCATGAAATCTGGAGAGATAATTCTAATGTGTATATAGGATCAAAAGCTGCTTACTCCCATGAATTGTTGAAATTTATCCTGATAAGTTGTGATGGCTACACGTTTTGCAGAATTAACAACAACTTGATCAAATCAGACCAGCACGGAGTCCATAAGAATGGAAGAAGCACAGGGGAATTGCAGTCAGCAAAATGAGAGAAGAGGGGTGGATGTCTATTTGGGCAAGGATGATTTTAAGGATGGAAATTTATTTTAAAATGTAGAAACATTGGCGAATCTTACTAATCCTTCATATGCCAACTATAAATATTTGGCAATATTTTTATAAAAAAAATCAAATTTCTAAGGATTTTATATAGTTTGTATAAAATTTTGGCGATTTTTAAGGTAAAATAATTTTATCCTATAGAATTTGGGCGAATCATTTTTAGAATAGAAAATATTTTTTTGGGAAAAACCATGGAAAAATAGCCCATGAGCGAAATTTAGCCCCTAAAATCATTCGTGCATTTGGGCATGGAAGGAATGAACTCCAACGGACATGGAGAAGAAAGGAATGAAGATATGAATATGGTTGATACCATTAAGAATTTGCAGAAGGATGTCCAAAGCCATAAAGCTGATAATTAAAGGCTTATGAAATCCAAAGAGCAACATGAAGACTTCAACATGAAGCTATTGGAGGGTTTGAACATAATAGAACAAAAATTGGTTAAGGAGAGTGACTCATGTAAATCTGAGAGTCACAAATATTCAGAGGAGAAAGGAAAAGTAAAAAGTGCTATTAGACATCACCATCATTCCCAAAGGCATTCCAATAAGAGAGCAGGCAACAATTCCACTCTATCCCCTATCAGAAGGTATAAGAGATCTAGGGTGGATGAGCTGCAAGGAGAAATGAACAAAATCAAACCTCCTACATTTGATGGTGAGCACAAAAAGGATGAAGATGTAGAAACATGGTTGCTAGGCATGAGGAAATATTTTCAATTGCATAATTATTCTTCTCATGCAGAAGGTAGAATCACTATCTATCAACTCAAAGGAAAGGCCTCCATGTGGTGGGATCAACTTGTGCAGGTGCAACACATTGTAGAGAAAAGTGTTACTTGGAAGGAATTCAAGAAGTATTTTGAGAAGAAGTACTTAACTAAAAGTTACTATGACAAGAAAATGAAAGAGTTCTTTGAACTTAATCTTGGAAGTACGGCCATAGATGAATATGAGAGAAGGTTTCTGGAACTGTTGAAGTATGTCTCTTTCATCAAGGATGAGATAGTCAAGATTCAAAGGTATTTAAGTGGATTTACATCATTCATCAGTGAAAAAATACAGTATGATTATCCCCAGACATTAGAAGAGACCATAAGGAGAGATAAATGCTTATATCATCAGCAGAAAGCAAAGCTAGCTTTCCAAAAGGCTTGGGAAGACAATAACAAATTCAATACGGATCAGAGGAAGAAGGGAGCTAAGCCACTGTTCT
>JASDQU010099881.1:783502-798931 GCA_032191745.1 Picea mariana | reverse complement strand
ATAATATATTAGCAAGACTGCCTTCAGGACAAGGTATGGTCATTATGAGTTCACAGTGGTACCATTTGGGTTGTCAAATGCACCAGTTGTTTTCATGTGCTTAATGAATGGTATTTTCCGAGAGTATTTGGACAAGTTTGTCATTGTCTTTTTGGATGACATTCTTATATATTCCAAGTCAGAGGAAGAGCATGAACATCATTTGAGGATGGTGTTGCAAGTATTAAGGGAATGACAGTTGTATGCCAAATTGAGCAAGCACTCATTTTATTAGAAACAGATTCATTATTTGGGGAATATCATTTCAAAGGATGGGATAGTAATGGATCCTGAGAAGATAGAGGCCATTAGAGAATGGTCATCACCGAAGAATGTGATAGAGGTGAGATCATTCATGGGTCTTGTAGGTTACTACAAAAGATTTATTGAATGATTCTTGAAGATTGCACATCCAATCACTTCCTTGCAAAGAAAGGGAGTGAAGTTTTAGTGGACATTGGATTGTGAAAGAAGTTTCCAACACTTGAAACAATTATTGGCAAGTGCTCCAATATTAGGGATCACAGACCCAGAAGAAGACTTCATTGTATGCACTGATGCATGTAATGAAGGACTTGGTGGAGTCCTCACTCAAAATGGGTTTGTCATATGTTACGAATCAAGGAAGTTGAAGGATCATGAAAGAAACTATGCCACTCATGATTTTGAGTTGGCAGCCATAGTGCCTGCCTTGAGGAAATGGAGACACTACCTCATGGGAAAGAGGTTTGATCTAAGAACAGACCACAATGGTCTGAAATATTTATTTGATCAGCCAAATCTAAATGCTAGACAAAGCAGATGGTTAGAATTTCTAAGAGAATATGATTTCGATATAAAGAATATCAAAGGGAAGGACAATAAAGTGGTTGATGCACTCAGCAGGAAGGTGCATGAGTTACATACTTCATCCATTAGCATGTACCAAACTAATGTTAAAAGCAAAATTCTGGAGGCTGCTAATGAAGATCTGTAGTACAGAGAATTGGTAGCAATGCTACAACAGTGGAAGATACTTCAGAAGGTGGATGATTATATGTTGGGAATAGATGGAATATTGTTGCGCAAGATCAAGATTTTTGTTCCAAATGTCCAGGACTTGAAATGTATGATTTTGCATGAAATGCATAATGTTTCTTATGTAGGGCACCCTGGATATCAGAAAACTGTGGCAACGATCAAGAGCCATTAATTTTTGCCAGGTATGAAGAAAGAGATCGCTGAGTACATCGCTAGATGTATGGAATGCCAGAAAGTGAAAGATGAGAATAGACACCCAACAGGCTTGTTGAAGTTGAATCTCCCTGCAGACAAGTCGATTCACTTTTGGCCTCTAGACTTCTAAGGCCAAGACAAAAAAGTTCTTAACATGGAAACTGACTTCATTTTAGATCTAATCAAGATAATGAGTAAAAGAGAAGTAGAAATATATGTACGTTATTAGCGACGTTTTTCCTTGCAAAGCCTTGGTTGAGCTTCGATCCTGAGCTCCCTAATAGATCCTGTAGGACAAACAAAGATACAATGGACTTCCTACTCTATTGAGATTAGCTCAATCATATATCCATCTACTATAGACAAACTCATATGGAACAAGCACAAGTTTGAAAGAAACATGCCAAGAAGTATCGGGTTTAATCTCTAGAGGGAGAGTAGGATTGACCGATGATGGGGTCGGATCGACCATGCGGGCACTCTTTAGAGAAAGAGTGGGATTGACCGATGATGTAACCAGAGAAATCAATTTGGCACTCTTTGGATGAAGGGTGGGATTGACCGAGGAAGGGACTGGATCAACCACTTTGGCACTCGTCAAAGAAGGAGTGGGATCGACCGATGACAGAATCAGATCGACCACTTGGGTTTCATTCTCCAAGGGGAGAATGGGGTTGATGGTTGGAAACAGATCAACCTCTTTGGTGTCACTCTCTAACGGGAGAATGGGGTCAACCGAAAATGAAAACGGATCGACTACTTGGGTTATACTCTTTTGATGAAGAGTAGGGCTGATCGATGACGGAATTGGATCAACTACTTGGGTTTATGGTTCAATTGAGGAGGAGACTAGATTGACCACCTGATCAACCGGACTGATTGGGGATGGAACTAGATTGACCAGTCTATCAACTAACGATGGGTTGGGGGAAATCTTACGATAAACTTTTGGAAGTTGATTTTTTTCCAAAAGAGAAGAAGCCTCGTCCATGCGAGGACAACGATGATAAGAATGATCACCTTTGCATAACATACAAGGGAATTTGATAGTTGTCTTCTTCTTACCAGCCTTAACGTCACTAGTTGACGGGGTATCATCGACATGACCAGCAGAGGCCGATGACATGGAGGACGACATTTATAAGATCTTGGGAATACCATGGAAATCCCTTAGAAAGTGGTCACCCTTACAAAGACTGCAAGGGAATTTGGGTTTCGAATTCTTTATTTTAATCTTGTTGACCTCATCAACACTCCCAGTACTATTAATAGTAACTAGTTTCTTGGATCCAACATCTGATATTGTTGGGTCCTTGGTCCTTTTCAGGCTCTTCTTCTTCTTTTGATCAACCTAGCTACCCGCTTTAGAGATTTCACTAGATGAAGAAGGAGAAAGGGAAGGAGACTTAATGGGCGAAGGAGGCAAAAAATTGACGTGAGGTTGATGTGTGGGCAGTGTACTAAAATCTAAAGTATTAGGTGCAGTTGAAACATTGGGAGGATTCAAGATCACTGGAGTGGGGAACAACTAAATCGATAATCCGATGGTGAGTCCCGGAAGACTCAGTGTGGCAATATATGAAGGACCAAAGTTTCCAAAAGAAGGAAAGGTATAAGGTTCTCGAGGAGAAGGGGTTCCTCCATTGGTACTCTCAGTATTTGATGCCATTAACACTGACTCGACCTAAGGTCCACTAAGTATCACAACCAACACACGCTATGAATTAGAGAAGCAAACAATCAAACAAAACCTTCCCACAATGAAACCACTAGTTGGTGATGAAATCCAATGCCGCCAGATCAAAATAGGAAGAGACGGGGATAGAGCGGGTGGATCAGTTATGTTGGCGACCTGCTTAATGGAATTACACCCTAATGCAAGCTTCCATGCAATAATTGTGGATTTACCCTCCAAGGAGCCCATGTGAGTTTGACCAACGTCTGTTCCAGGTACAGTGAGACTTCCCTTCACTATCACCTTGTGTAATATCCTAAATATTATGGCTACTAAGTTCAACAATTCGCATTCAGCCCCTGGGTGGGTACAACCGACAGTCTAATTTGAATGTAGGGGTAGGATAACAAGTCTGAAATCAACTTGAGAGGCTCCCACACATAATCGTAGGTATACCCTCAAGTGACCTCCAATATACGATCTGACCACTACAAAAGTTGAACCACAGAGGGATAATCTCTGTAAATCACTTGAATGCGACCTCATTTGTAACCCCTATGTGAGAGGGGGATCCCAACAATCCTATACAACAATTGGATTTTCTCTCCCTATCACAAGATGATAAGTTTGTTTGATAACTTTGGAAATTTATCCTTTCAACCTATTCCAAAGACCTACACCTTAAACTAATGTAGGTTTTCTAACAAAGCTGTAAAAAGTCTGATAAAGTTTAGTTAAGCGTTGATTTTGGTGGTTTTTGTTTACTTGGAGGTGTATGAGAGTGAATACTGATGATATTATGACTCAGTTCCCAAAACATGCATAAGAAATGATAAGCAATCTTTTCTTTCAATGAATGTCTAATTAAGGGAGGGAGAAGGATTTTCCTTTCACTGTCAAACACCAAGATGAAATGAACTCATGCAATAGTCCTCAATAAGGAATCCAATGCAACGCTAAAATGTTTGTATGTGATTGATAACCAGTAGATGAAAATCTTCCTATGCTAATCGTACTTCAAGAGTTGTGAGATTTAAGCAATCTGGAAGCAAACTTCACATAAACCAAAAGACATCCTTGTTGTTGTCAAACAAGAAACATAAAGTCAAAAAATCAAAACAAACGAGAAAGAGCATGGAAAATATGACTCAAAGATCATAAAGAATAGTACAAAAGACCTTTGAAACTCCTTACAAAGTTTTCACTCATTCAGATAAACAAGAAGAAAACGACAAATTGACTCCAAATCGTGAAGGACAAATTGCAAAGTAAGGATAAATGTCAAAAAATCCAAACAAAAGAGGATGAATTATCAGAAATAAGGTGTTCAAAAGTCAATACCAAGATATACTGAGAGCATGTGACCCTGAGAAAATGTAAAGGCAAAAACTAAACCCAAGAAATAGCTTCAGAAGATGAAAATTCTGGAGAATTTCTCACAAAAATGGGATAGCTCTCTGGTGTAAAGGGAACCAGAGCATTCTATCACTCTTTGTAAGGATACAGGGGAGTGCTAGTTCTCTGACAAAAATAGGAGGGGAACACTCTGCTCCAAAAACTCAGAAAAGGCCCAAAAACTAAAAAAATGAAGGAAATTCAGTCAATCAGGGTGATCCTGATGACATAACGAGGCAATCAAAAAAATATAAGAATCAACATGACAATATGGAGAAGATCAAATCTGTGGGAAAAGGGAGAAAACAATATCTGGGAATGGAAACAAAAATCAGAGCTACTCTCCAGTGGAGTCTCCAATTTTTGTTTAAGGTGAATCCCCTTGTGGACAAGTGGATTCCCTCTTGGCCTCTAGACTCCTAAGGCCAAGACAAAAAAGTTCTTAACATGGACAACGACTTCATTTTAGATCTAATCAAGCTAAGGAATAAAAGAGAAGGATAATATGTACCTTATTAGCGATGTTTTTCCTTGCAAATCCCTGGCTAAGCTTCGATTCTGAGCTACCTGATAGATCTTGTAGGAAAAACAAAGATACAATGGAATTCCTACTCTACTGAGATTAGCTCAATCATATATCCATCTACTATAGACAAGCTCATATGGAACAAGAACAAGTTTGAAAGAAATAGGCCAAGCATTGATTATTATTGAGAACAAGTAAAGATACTTCCAATCCTTTGAATGAAGGTGCAACAACCTCTTCCAGTTCTCCTTGTCCAATCCCTTTGTTCAAGTAATCTACATTGATTTATTTGATGACATATTACTCATGAGATCATAAGTTTGATGTAATTATCAATCTCCATTGTCGATACCTTCTTATGAGATCATAAGTTAGGTATAATTCTCAATCTTCCTTGTACCTTTCACCATAAGAAGGCCTCCTTATATAACCTTGGAGAGGTTGAACCACTTGAGAGATCTTTGGGATGAGTTGAGGATTCCTCTCCTTCAGTTGAGGATCTCCCCTAAGATCATGCCTTGACCATCTATTCGAATCCAACTACATTCATGAATTGAGGGATTCTTCCCTTATTTGCCTCAACAAACCCATAATTTGCTAAAAAAATGGTAGCGCTCCCCCAAAAGGGTGCACAGGGTGCTCAAGCACTCACCCAAAGAGGCTCAGGGAGCGTTAGCACTCCCTGACAGTGGGTAGGAGAGCACTCCTCTCCAAAATCCATTTTTTTGTGGGTTTTTCAATGTGAAAAGGTTTGTACTCACTGTCAAGTGACTTCTCTTCTTCCAAACTAGTCTTTGGGGTGTCTTAAGTGTCTTTGTGATGTCGTTAGAGGCATGACATGGGGAAGATGGCAGTATAATGCTTATGACACTTGCAACACTTGTGTTCAAGATGTGACACTTGCAGACATGATGTGACACTTACACCACTTGTAATGATGACACTTGCGACGCTATCGAAGTGAGTAATTTTGAGGTGTAACAGATTTCCCCCCAAAGTACGAAGTTAGAAGACGATGATGAATGAAGTACTTTGTAGACTTTTTTGAGCAAGGGTATGGACACAGAGAAGCCCTAAAAAGCTGCACACAACCATCAAACAAATATTATGACATGTTTCAAACCCAAGGTAGGCATACCTATGCTTGAGTGATAAAGAATTTTTAGGTATGGCCGCCATAAAATAGACTATGGATCCATAATTATATTGACAAAATGGTATAGCCACTGCAGATACAATGTGGATCTATACTCCTATGACCTGAACTGATTGTAGCCATGAAGAATACATAATGGAGCTACAAAATGATAAGACATAGCCATGACCAATACAAAGTGGATCTATGTAACAGTATATGTGTCATAGTCCAAAAGAACTTCTTCGCAACCTGGGCAAAGTATACATAAGAGTGATGACTCAACCCAGGGTCTTCTACCGATCCCGATGTAGTACAAATCTAACCATGTGAATAGATGTCTTGATGTCAAACATGGTAGAAAGCACTTGATTACTGATCAATCATGTAAATAGTTAACAAGCGCGAGGGAGATCACCATTGATGTCAATGATTCCCAAGGTACTCTAGTACATTCCAATGAATGTGAATGGATGAGATGAAGTCGAACATCCATGGAATCATCTGATTAGGGGTCAATTATGAAAACCCACTGTTGGACATGAGGAGGCATGCCATTGAGGCATGCAGGTCCCAAGGTAAAAACTGGTTTCTAAGTATAGCTCCTGGATAATGTGTTGAATTCAATAGGAATAGACTCTTCGAAGGAGGGCCTTGATGTATCCCCCATCAACGACATGAAACTGACACAGAGATGTAATTGGTAGATCAAATGAACATGGACTGACACGGGTATTGAAACATGACGGTTTCCATAAAATACACTATGGATCCATAATTATACACTATGGATCCATAATTATATTGACAAAATGGTATAGCCACTGTAGATACAATGTGGATCTATACTCCTATGACCTGAACTAATCGTAGCCATGAAGAATACATGGTGGAGCTACAAAATGACAAGACATAGCCACGACCAATACAAAGTGGATCTATGTAACAATAGATGTGTCATAGTCCAAAAGAACTTCTTTGCAACCTGGGAAAAGTACACATAAGAGTGATGACTCAACCCAGGGTCTTCTACCGATCCCGATGTAGTACAAATCTAACCATGTGAATAGATGTATTGATGTCAAACATGGCAGAAATCACTTGATTACTGATCAATGATGTAAACAGTTAACAAGAGCAAGGGAGATCACCATTGATGTCAATGATTCCCAAGGTACTCTAGTACATTCCAACGAATGTGAATGGATGAGCTGAAGTCGAACATCCATGGAATCATCTGATCAGGGGTCAATTATGAAAACCCACTGTCAGACACGAGGAGGCTTGCCATTGAGGCATACAAGTCCCAAGGTACAAACTGGTTTCTAATTATAGCTCCTGGATAATGTGTTGAATTCGATAGGAATAGACTCGTTGAAGGAGGGCCTTGATGTATCCCCCATCGACGACACAAAACTGACACAGAGATGTAATTGGTAGATCAAATGAACATGGACTGACATGGGTATTGAAACATGATATTTGTGATGGTTGACTCTCGAGGCAGATACTTCCCTTGAACATTGAGGCACAACAACAAAAACTTGACATGGACTAAAAATTTATGATGCAGTGGATGCTGTGACTTTCGTCAGGTGACCCAAATGAGTAAAAGAAACTCATAGGATTGGCTCAGTGTAGAGGTTCAGTGGGTTAATATGCATACAAAGACAAAGTTCCATGTTCAAGGGTGACTGTAAGGGTTATTGGTAGTGTTCTAAAAAAACTGCTTGGCTTGCTTCTTTCAATTCCCCCCCCATCCAGATAGACGAGTAACTATTTTTAATTTAATGAGCTCGAGGAGGGTAACACATGCTCGATATGACTCACCTTTGGTAAGTCCCTCTTCCTTTGCTTAACGAACTAGAAGAAGTAAGGGTTCGGTCCCGTATGGTCCCTTCAATGTATGATCGTTTAACGAGTCCATAGAAGGTAAAATTGATTGTTTTTCATATTTAGAGAGTCTGAAAACAACTTAAAGACGAATCCAATGTTGTCTTTTTTCGTAATGTTAGTCTCACGAGGAAAAAAAAGAGATAAATTATCACTCGAAAGACACCCTTTCAAACCTTTTAACGAGTGGTAAAGGAAGACATATCACTCGACAATATTTTCATGTTTAGAGAATCTGAAAAGAGATCAAAGATGACTCCAAGGGGTTCCTTTTTCGTATATCCATGCAGGTCCAAAAAGGAGATAAAAGTTTATCCGGTTGCATTCTCATGTATTCATGAGCACGAGAAAGAACAAAGACTAAGCTCAGTATGCCCCTAGCTTGAAAGCTAGTGGCTTAACTCCAGAATGATCATCAAAGGTTGGAGACATGTCCTCCAAGCTTCAATTCATTCACCGACTTTGAGGTTGTCACCCATTTCTATATTAGATGGAGAAAAAGGATACAGGAGTATGAAATGAAGGTTCAAATATGAGAGCTAATGAAAGACTCGACTCTACATCTACGAGATCTGGTGAAAGACTCGACCTGGCAAGAGAGGTGACTGTTTCATTTTTTAATGAGCTTGCCACAGAGAAGAGAAAACTATGCTCGTGACCTCTGTTTCATTTTTAACGAGCTTGCTACAGATAAAACAAACTATGCTCATTACCTCTGTTTCATTTTTTAACGAGATTGCTACAGAGAAAAGAAAACTATGCTCAAAGCTTCTGTTTCATTTTTTAACGAGCTTGCCACATAGAGGAAAACTATGCTCATGACCTCTATTTCATTTTTTAATGAGATTTCCACAGAGAATAGAAACTATGCTCGTGACTCTCCTTGATCATGGATTCCAGGAGAATAATGTTCTGGAAGGACACCATGTCAAGGGACAAAAATCGGTCATGGCTTCCAAGAGATCTTCACTGGATGGAAGGAAATCACTCTAGAAGGAACACATGTCGAGGGTCGTGATGGGGGTAAGGAGATCAGGCTCCAATAGCCCTACCGAAGATATCACCATGTCAACTACCGGATCCAAATCATCAGAAGTTGAAGTCATGGGAGACAACGCCACATAATTGACATGTGATGGGGGTGATATTGTCATCGTATAAGAACCATTTAGGGAGGTAATCCAGCCAGGACCAGCGAATGGAAGTTGATCAATAGTCACCATTATTCCATCATGAGGGAAATATATCACATGAAAAAGAGTGGATACAATAGCTCTCATGGAATAGACATAATCCCATCCAAGGAGTAAAGTGAAATCCAAGGGGTCTCAGACTACCATGACATCAATAAAGATGGTTTTCCCTCCCAATGTTATCGGAAACTGAGGAAGGGTCCCTAAAGGTTGACTAGTTCTTCTGTTAAAAGCTAACAGATTTTGTGTAACCAATGCAAGTTGAGAACAAACCAAGGTGTACCAAGAAACAGAGGAAAAAATACTAACGAACACACCTTTATCTATCAGTGTTTGAGGAACATCTCGACCACAAACCTGTACTGTAATCTAGAAAGGAATGTGAGATGGAATACGAGGTCCAGTTAGTGCACCCCAATAAAAAAGGATGGACTCATTTCTCGGAGGGGTTTTCATGGGAGAAGGAGGAATACCCCCTAGGACGGTAGATTCTGTATCAATGAGGAAAATGTGGGCACTATTGGTTTTACTCTCTAGAGGAAGAGTAGGATCGGCCGATGATGGGATCTGATGGACCACGTGGACATTCTTTAGAGGAAGAGTGGGATTGACCGATGATGTAACTAGACAAAATCACTTTGGCACTCTTCGAATGAAGGGTGGGATTGACCGAGGAAGGGACTGAATCAACCAATTTGGCACTCATCAAAGGAGGAGTGGGATCGACCGATGACAGAACCAAATTGACCACTTGGGTTTCATTCTCCAAGGGGAGAATGGGGTCGACGGGTGGAAATGGATCGACCTATTTCATGTCACTCTCTGAGGAGAATGGGGTCGACCAAAGATGAAAATGGATTGACTACTTGGGTTATACTCTTTTGATGAAGAGTAGGGCTGATCGATGACGGAACTGGATCAACTACTTCGATTTATGGTTCAATCGAGGAGGAAACTAAAAGGACCACCTAATCAACTGGACTGTCCGGGGATGGAACTGGATTGACCAGTCTATCAACTAACAATGGGTTGGCGGAAAGCTTACGATAACCTTTTGAAAGTTGATTTTTTTCCAAAAGAGAAGAAGCCTCGTCCATGCAAGGACAAAGGTGAGAATAATGATCACCTTTGCATAACATACAAGGGAATTTGACAGTTGTCTTCTTCTTACTAGCCTTAACATCACTAGTTGATGGGGTATCACCGCCATGACCTGCAGAGGCTGATGACATGGAGGACGACATTTATAAGACCTTGGGAATACCAGGGCAATCCCTTAGAAAGTGGTCACCCTTACAAAGACTGCAAGGGAATTTGGGTTTCAGATTCTTTATTTTAATCTTGTTGACCTCATCAACGCTCCCAATACTATTAATAGTAACTGCTTTCTTGGATCCAACATCTGATGTTGTTGGGGACTTGGTCCTTTTCAGTCTCTTCTTCTTCTTCTCTTTTCTTTTCTTCTTCTTCTGATCAACCTGGCTACTTGCTTTAGAGATTTCACTAGACAAAGAAGGAGAAAGGCAAGTAGACTTAATGGGCGAAGTAGGCGAAAATTCGATGTGAGGTTGATGTGTGGGCAGTGTAGTGAAATCTAAAGTATTAGGTGCAGTTGAAACATTGGGAGGATTTGAGATCACCAGAGTGGGGAACAACCAAATTGGTAATCCGATGGTGAGTCCCGGAAGACTCAGTGTGGCAATATACGAAGGACCAAATTTTCCAAAAGAAGGAAAGGTATAAGGTTCCCTAGGAGAAGGGGTTCCTCCATTGGTACTCTTGGGATTTGATGCCATTAACACTAACGCAACCTAAGGTCCACTAAGTAACACAACCAACACACGCTATGAATCAGAGAAGAAAACAATCAAACAAAACCTTCCCACAATGAAACCACTAGTTGGTGATGAAATCCAACGTTGCAAGATCAAAATAAGAAGAGGCGGGGATAGAGCAGGTGGATCAGTTACGTTGGTGACCTGCTTAACAGAATTATGCCTTGGTGCAAGATTCCATTCAATAATTGTAGATTTACCCTCCAAGGAGCCCGAGTGAGTTTGACCAACGTCTGTTCCAGGTACAGTGAGACTTCCCTTCACCATCACCTTGTGTAAGAACCTAAAGATTATGGCTACTAAGGTCACCAATTTGCAGTTAGCCCCTGGGTGGGTACAGTCGACAGTCCAATCCGAATGTATGGGCGGGATAACAAGTCCAAAATCAACTCGAGAGTCTCCCACACATAATCGTGGGTATACCCTCAAGTGATCCCCCATATACGATCCGACCACTACAAACAGTTGAACCACATAGGGATAATATTCATAACTCACCCAAATGAGACCTCATGCATAACCCCTGTGTGAGAGGGGGATCCCAAAAATCCTATATGACAATTGGATTTTCTCTCCCTATCGCAAGATGCTAAGTTTGTTTGATAGCTTTGGAAAGTTATCCTTTCAACCTATTCCAAAGCCCTACACCTTAAACTAATGTAGGTTTGCTAACAAAGATGTAAAAAGTATGATAAAGTTTAGTTAAGTGTTGATTCTTGTGGTTGTTGTTTACTCAGAGGTGTATGAGAGTGAAGACTAATGATATTATGACTCAGTTCCCAAAACATGCATAAGAAATGATAAGCAATCTTTTATTTCAATGAATTTCTAATTAAGGGAGGGAGAAGGATTTTCATTTCACTGTCAAACACCAAGATGAAATGAGCTCATGCAATAGTCCTCAATAAGGAATCCAATGCAATGCTAAAATGTTTGTATGTGACTGATAACCAGTATATGTAAACCTTCCTATGCTAATCGTACTTCAAGAGTTGTGAGATTTAAGCAATCTAGAAGCAAACTTCACATAAACCAAAAGACACCCTTGTTGTGATCAAACAAGAAACAAAAAGTCAAAAACTCAAAAGAAAGGAGAAAGATCTTGGAAAACATGACTCAAAGGTCAGAAAGAATAGTACAAAAGACCTTTGAAACTCCTTACAAAGTTTTCACTCATTCAGATAAATGAGAAGAAAACGACAAATTGACTCCAAATCATGAAGGAAAAATTGCAAAGTAAGGATAAATGTCAAAAAATCCAAACAAAAGAGGATGAATTCTTAGAAATAAGGTGTTTTAAAGCCAATACCAAGATGGACTGAGAGAATGAGACCCTGAGCAAGCGTAAAGGAAAAAACTGAACCCAAGAAATAGCTTCAGAAGATGAAAATTATGGAGAATTTCTCACAAAAATGGGGTAGCGCTCTAGTGTAAGGGAAACCAGAGCATTTCAATGCTCTTTGTAAGGCTACAGGGGAGTGCTAGTGCTCTGACAACAATAGGAGGGGAGCACTCTGCTCCAAAAACTCAGAAAAATCCCAAAAACTCAAAAAATGAAGGAAATTCAGTCAATTAGGGTGATTCTAATGACATAATGAGGCAATCAAACAAATCTAAGAATCAACATGACAATATGGAGAAGATCAAATCTGTGGGAAAAGGGAAAAAAAATATCTGGGAATGGAAACAAAAATCAGAGCTCCTCCCCAGTGGAGTCACTAATTTCTGTTGAAGGTGAATCCCCCTGCGGACAAGTGGATTCCCTCTTGGCCTCTAGACTCCTAAGGCCAAGATAGACAAGTGATTAACATGGACACTAACTTCATTTTAGATCTATTCAAGCTAATGAATAAAAGGGAAGGAGAAAGATATGTACCTTATTAGCAATGTTTGTCCTCGCAAAGCCCTAGCTGAGCTTCGATCCTGAGATCCCTGATAGATCTTGTAGGACAAACAAAGATACAATGGACTTCCTACTCTACTGAGATTAGCTCAATCATAGATCCCTCTACTATATACAAACTCATATGGAACAAGCACAAGTTTGAAAGAAACAGGCCAAGGATTGATTATTAATGAGAACAAGTATAGATACTTACAATCCTTTGAATGAAGGTGCAACAACCTCTTCCAGTTCTCCTTGTCCAACCCCTTTGCTCAAGTAATCTACATTGATTTCTTTGATGACATATTACTCATGAGACCATAAGTTTGATGTAATTCTCAATCTCCATTGTCAATACTTTCTTATGATATCATAAGTTAGGTATAATTCTCAATCTTACTTGTACCTTTCACCATGAGAAGGGCTCCTTATATAAACTTGGAGAGGTCCAACCACTTGAGAGATCTTTGGGATGTGTTGAATATTCCTCTCCTTCAGTTGAGGATCTCCCTAAAGATCATGCCTTGACCATCTATTCGAATCCAACTACCTTCAGGAATTGAGGGATTCTTTCATTATTTGCCTCGACAAACCCATAATTTGCTAAAAAAAATGGTAGCGCTCCCCCAAAAGGGTGCACAGGGTTCTCAAGCACTTCCCCAAAGAGGCTCAGGGATAACTAGCACTCCCTGATAGTGGGTAGGGGAGCGCTCCTCTCCAAAATCCATTTTTTGTGGTTTTTTCAATGTCAAAAGGTTTGTACTCCCTGTCAAGTGACTTCTCTTCTTCCAAACTAGTCTTTGGGGTGTCTTAAGTGTCTTTGTGATTTGTTAGAGGCATGACATGGGAAATATGGAAATATGATGCTTATGACACTTGCAACACTTGTGGTCAAGCTGTGACACTTGTGGACAAGATGCGATACTTACAACACTTGTAATGACAACACTTGTGACACTATGGAAGTGAGTAATTTTGAGGTGTAACAAGGGTTTCTGCAACCTTTAACCATTCTTGAATGGAAGTGGGAAGTGGTGACAATGGATTTTATTATGGGATTTCCTAGAACAGGTAAGCTTCATGATTCAATCATGGTGGTGGTTGACAAGCTTATGAAAGATGCCCATTTTATTCCACTTAAAACTATGCACAGGGAAATAGAGGTTGTTGATATTTTCATGAAGTGACACGATTGCATGGGATTCCTAAAACAATTGTGTTCGACAGAGACCTGAAATTCACCTCGAATTTCTGGAAATGATTTTTCAAAGGATTTAGAACGAATCTGAACTTTAGTATAACTTATCATCCTGAGTTTGATGGATAGATAGAAAGAGTGAACAGGGTGATAGAAGATATACTGAGAATGTATGTGATGGACAAACCATCGAAATGGGAAGACTACCTACACTTGGTAGAATTCATGTACAACAATGGGTATCGAGCATCATTTAAGATGAGCCCATTTGAAGCAATTTACGACAGAAAGTGAAATACTTCAGTGAGTTGGGATAATCCAGCTGATAGGGTAATAGTTGGGCCAGAGTTTCCTAGGGATACGAAGGACTAAATGACAAAAATTAAGCATAATTTAAAAGATGCCCAAGACAGACAGAAAAGTTATGTCTATAAGAATAGAACCCATAGAGAATTCAAAGTGGGTGATCATGTTTTCTTGAAAGTGAAAGCTAACAGGAGTTCCCTGAAGTTGGGAAGTTGTGCCAAGTTGGCAGCTATATTTTGTGGGCCTTTTGAAATCCTGGAGAGGATTGGTCCAGTTGCTTATATGATTTCATTGCCTGCATCTATGTCTGTTCATAATGTCTTCTATGTATCATTTCTAAATAAGTATATACTCTATTCTAATCATGTTATTTATTAGAATGTGATTAAGGTGGATAAAGAAGGCGCTTTTCAAGTGCATTCGTTGCGCATTTTGGACCAGAAAGTCAAGCAGCTCTGAAACTGAGCCATAGGGCTTGTAAAGGCTCAATGGACCTGGTACGGTCTTGAGGATGCTACTTGGGAGCATGAAGATGCAATGCAGACATAATACCCACATCTTTTTGAATATTTTTGAAAACTCTGTTATATATAGGTGTATGATGCACTGAGGACAATGCATAAATAAGGGGAGGGGATTGTAATATCCATCGACCGAACCCAATTTTAAATGTAATATAAATATACTTAAGCTGGTGAGTTGCTTTGACCTCATTTGGTAATGCACATCATGTGGCATAGTGTGTGCATGAACTGCACAATAAAATGATGTAATATGCACATCGCATGATACCGCATGTAGTAACTAAGGTGCGCGTAGTATGTAGGACAATGATCCCCATGTATATGATATGTATTATAGTTTGGTGAGCCAGTTATTATAAGCTGGGATGCTTATGTTTTGGTATTAGGCCAGAATGCCTAGATGTCAAGGGCCCATGTGCCTACTTTGTACATGACTCATGATTAATATAAATACATCATTGCACGCAGACTGACCATGATAAAAGAGATGGGGGACTAAACTTCACTAGTTAGGGAAAGGAAGTGCCAAAAGTCAAGGGAATATTATATTGATATTCCTAAAATGTAAAGTATGGATAATTATTTTATCCTAAGTTCTAAAGTTGGAGAG
>JASDQU010099881.1:766015-782938 GCA_032191745.1 Picea mariana | reverse complement strand
AAAAAATATATTGAATCTAAGTAGATACCTTTCCTTTACTTTTCGTTATTTTTCAAACTCTTGGAAAATAAAAGGCCTTAGCGTACACTGAATTTGGTCATATTTTATATTCAGACAAAAACTGGTCAGCGGTTCAATTCACCCTGCCTTTATCTCATGGAAAACCTGACAGATACAGGTCCCTTCAGAAATTTGGTCTTTAATCTATCTGATTATAGAAATTGATATTAAATAAACTAAAATAAGAAGTTTGTTTGTGGCCATTGATAATATATTAAATTTGGAGAAATTGATAATGAAATAAAATAAAAAAGTGCATAATCTATGAAGCACCTTTCCTTTGCTTTCACTGATTGGGCAAACTCTGGAAAAACAGAGCACGTTAGTGTGCATTGGATTTGGTCATATTTTATATTCAGATTTCTAACAACGACTGGTCAGCGGTTCAATTCAGCCATGCTTTTATCTCAGTAACAACCTGACCTACAGGCAACTTAAGAAACGTGGTCATTGTAAATCTATCTATATAGCATTACCATGATTACAGAAAAATTGACAGAAGACCTTGGACAATAAAGGATTCAGCCATGCTCTTATCTCATGAACAACCTGACATACAGGCCACTTAAGAAACGGGGTCATTATAAATCTATCTATATAGCATTACCATAATTACAGAAAAATTGACAGAAGACCCTGGAAAATAAAGGGCCATTTTAGTCTACATTGGATTTGGACATATTTTTATTCCAAGCAAAACTGGTCAGTGATTCAATTCATCTGTGCTTTTTATATTATGAACAGCCTGACCTATTTATCAGACAAATAAAGAAACTTGGTCGTTATATACCAAATTATTCTTAACATCCCAGCTCTACCATAATTGCAGAAAATTGACATAGGCAGTTATGATGAATTAATTACACATTTGGATTCCAAGTTCACCACAATTATGGCCCAGCTCTACCATAGTTGCATAAAATGACATTGGCAGTTCTGATGAATTAATTATACATTTGGATTCCAAGTTCACCATAATTATGGCGAAAATTCAGTCAGAAAACTCTGAATAATCATATTGATATCATACAAGAATTCTGAATAACAGACAATGAGTCACATGATTGAATCCAAATATATCTTCCATTAAGCAAGTGGACAGTATTAAAAAAGCTAAAATTCGGCTTCTCACATACAAAAATGGGTATGACATATACAAAAATGAGTATATGAACCAAGTGGATAATATTTAAAAAACTGAAATTGGGCTTCTAGCTTCTAACATATACAAAAATGGGTATCTGAATGCCTTATTAGTGCTCAGGAGCATGGCAGCTCCTGAACAAAAGAATGTCTGGACTGTATATAAAGAGTATACAAATAAGAAACCTAAACTCATGTATGTAAATACCCAAATCTACATGAATTCATCTGTAACCTGCCATGAATATCACATAATTAGCATAAACAATCGGACTAAAAGCTGAACTGGGTAGTTGTCTGTCAATCTAACATCCTTGAAGAAGTCCTTGACAGCTACCGCAATAAGTCGCAGGGTCCAGAACGGTCTCTAATCAGTAATTATCAGGCTGTTGCTTTACTTTGGTCTGTAGATCATGAATATTGAAGTACCAGAGCCATTGAAATAATAGAAGACAGATCCTATTTGTTCTCGCCAAGCTATGAAATATGACTGCAAGATATTTACAGATCGTCGATTTCTGAGAGGACTGCTCTCTGAGATGACTAAATGGGTTACTCTGCCATGGATTAACTTATATCTCCGCTTCTGCAATACACAAATCTCAGCCCTGCAGAAATCAGGGCTTAAGGAGTAGAGTTCGAGCTGTCAAGGTGGGAGCTCGTTGGAATGTTATTGTGGCCTTTCGAAGGGCCAGATGGGGGAATAGGGGACCCCTTGGTAAGCAAACTGAAGGTGAACCTAAGGCTCTTTGATGGCGCTACACCTGCATTGCCACCACCAGCATTCTGATTGCTTGGAATCACTTGATTATTATCAACAATATGCATAGCCTTTTCTTCTTTTGTGGCAAACCCATGTTTTGCATGTTCCATGTAGTTGTAAGGCCAAACTCTGGCATTGCATTGTACTGGAAGAATAATCAGCAATACCAGCATCATTAAGACCACTCTGAACTCCATCTGATTGCAGCTACAAGAGTATCTACTGAAACCCAGATTCAGAATATATAAGATAATCTATAGATGATAGTACTGGGACTGAGTTACCAGCTCTCACAGTAGGGTTCCCCTCTTTTGATTGTATTCTCTGTCTGTCTCTCTGCCTTCAGTACACCCGATGGTCTCTGCTATTTCTCTTCCTGTGATTTAAGCAATGTATGAAATTCTGTAAAGTCTATTATTTAGGGTTCCAAGGGGACTTTGTTTACAAAGGAAGATGGAAGAGGAGGTGCCTTTGTCTTCAAGCTTACGCTACTTGCAACATTCAAGGAATGCTTATCTCAGTTTCTGTTCAATTTCAAACACTAAAATGTCAACGCGGTTGCCATTTATGTCACTCAACCTGTTATCCTAATTTAAAAAAACCCAGACCTCTTTTCACATCTTTAATTTCGTTTTCCCTGGCTTCTTTCCCCAGTCTTTGGACTTCTTTCAATTCGTCAGCCAAATCTAGCAGAGAGCATATTGTTATCTCTTAACATTGAAGTCAATTACATGCTTAGATGGATTATTCCAATTAATACTGTTATCAAGGAAATATGACGTAATAAAGAAGACGGTCAAATGCCTTGCTAGATTTCTTTCTTGGTAGATTTCTTTCCATAGCATGACAAGCCGCCATGACCCACTTCAGCAGCTGTGCAGAAACCACGCGGAAATTATTATGCGAATGTTCTGCCCAGTTGGAAAACGTGGACAGAATTCCTCTTAACGTGGCAGCGATGGACACTAAACAGTAAACTTCCATACGAAGGTATGCAAAAACACATCATTTTCGGCCAGTTAAGTCAGAATTGAAGACAAATTTTTACTTGATTCATTTATTATTTTTTGGATTTTTTAAAGTTTCGAATGTTTTCTAACATACCAAAATTGTTAAGGTAAAGTTCTGTATTAATTATGGAAATTTATAATTTTCAGGTTTCTGTTAACTTGATAATCATAAATGGAATACAAAGAATTTGATACAGAGTACTCAATACATATAGGCTCGAAGCCAATTGTTAAGGTAAAGTTCTGTATTAATTATGGAAATTTATAATTTTCAGGTTTCTGTTAACTTGATAATCATAAATGGAATACAAAGAATTTGATACAGAGTACTCAATACATATAGGTTCGAAGCCATTACGACATATTCAAGTAATTACAATATATTTATTATGAATTTAAAATAGTAAGATAAAATTATGTATTAATTATGGAAATTTATAATTTTCAGATTTCTGTTAACTTGATAATCATAAACTGAATACAAAGAATTTGATACAGAATGCTCATAACATTTAATTTGGAATGAGTTATTTTTAAAAATGGATAAGAGTACTCATTTCATTGAGTGAAATGAGTTATTCAATTGAATCAAAGAATTTTTCATACATATATGTTCGAAGTTATTACAAGATACTCAAGCTTTTACAAAATATTCATTATGAGTTTAACTTGTCATTTATCGGAATTGTACTCGGATGAGGAGAATAATAATCATTACTCATAACCATTCAAGCTAAATCCAATTGACTTACCTGATATCAAAATCATTACAAGCCATGACAATATATTCATTATGAGTTTATTAACATGTCATTTATGGGTATTGTACAGGGATGGGGAGAATAACAATCATTCCTCATAACCATCCAAATTAAACCCAATTGACTTACCTGTTACCTATCTGATACTATTTATAATGAATTACATTAAAATCTAATCAAGTACGGGCAAAGTTTTACTTCATTTTCTATTCTTATTACTGGGATTAGATCAAAATTAAATTAAAAATATCCTAAAAAAGAACTAAAACCTAAAACGTCTCARTGAACCCTAATCATCATCATCGTTTAAAGAAATTACAAATCCTTAAGGTTAAGTTCAAAACATGAGAACCATGATTTCCATCCAATTTAACTCTGGAAAATAGAAAAATAACACTGTTTGAACGCCCTTGATCTCATCGAAATCAAATTTAAATCTGAAAAATCCTAAAATTAAACCGTTTGAATGCCACTTATTCCCATCCAAATCAAATCAAATGCTTCCCCTCAATATGTTTATCAAGAATAAATTATTGCAAAATCACCTTCCACCAAAAAGGGATTGCACTCATGGGAGTTGGTGAGTATGTCTTTTGTATTATTATATGATGTGAATTGCGGAGGCCAGTGCGTGAATCCAGCAGTTTTTTCAGGGAGGAACTGTGTATATCCTTTTTGAAACTCGGATAGCGATTCAGAGATGCATACTTCTTTTCAAAGTACTCTGATGAATAGGTACCTACAGGTTCCAATTTTAATAATCAAGCGCAATGTCCTCTGGCTCTGACCCATTTTCCAAACGCACGGAACGGGCCCCATTCCATTTTATTTGACTGTGCACAGTGCAGGAAAGCTTTAAATAACATTCTTCATATTTTAGGAAACAGAACATGCATGTCCGTGTATGCAGCGTGGCTCGTGGGTATTCTCTTTTTAACGACACAGACGCCGCGATCTTATCATTAATTTCCAACATTTATTCATTCATGGCGGAGGCGAAGGACACCAGGACTCCAGTCTCCCTCTCGAGATAAACTCCTTGATTGAAAATACATTCCCATCCCATCAATCTATATGACATTTATAAAGTCATGGTACGCCATATTGGCCGGCGTGGCCATTAATACGCCGGCCTTTTCGGATCGTTAGGAGCACGTTCATAGGACTGAAATCTCCATTTGTTAAATCATTTCACAGGACTGAAATCTCCACTCGTTAAATCATTTCACGTACTTTTTGGAATTACCATGATTTATATCCACCAATTTCAATTTGGTGGGTAGTGCCCATGTTTTTAGAAACTGCATAACGACTGAAATCTCCATCTGTGAAATCATTTCACGCCCTTTTTTTGGAATTACCATGATTTATATCCTGCAATTTCTTTTGGTGGGTAGTATCCATTTCTTCTAGAAACTGCAACTGCATCATGCCTGTATAAATTGCGTAGTTTAAATGTTTTGTTTTTTGGTTTTTTTTTACTCCATCTGTTAAATCATTTCACGCCCTTTTTTTGGAATTACCATGATTTATATCCGGCAATTTCTTTTGGTGGGTAGTATGCATTTCTTCTAGAAACTGCAACTGCATCATGCCTGTATAAATTGCGTAGTTTAAATGTTTTGTTTTTTGGTTTTTTTAGGTTAGTTTTTTCTTTTAATTTTGTTAGAATTTTGGTGAGGAATTGTAGGATTTGCAGATTTTAGTGGCTAAGCTTGTGTTTTATGAGTTTTTCATCATGCCTGTATAAATTGAGTAGTCTAAATGTTCTACTTTTTGGTTAATTTTTTCTTTGATTTTGTCCGAAATTTGGTGAGGAATGGTTGGATTTGCAGATTTGAGTGGCTAAGCTTGCTTCGTCTAAATGTTCTATCTTTTGGCTTCTTTTTTTTTTTTTTTCTGTTATTTTTTTCCTTTGATTTTGTCAGAAATTTGGTGAGGAATGATTAGATTTGCAGATTTGAATGGCTAAGCTTGTATAATCTGAGTGCCCTATGAGTTTTTCATCATGCCTATATAAATTGTCTAAATGTTCTGCCTTTTAGCTTTTTTTTTGGCTATTTTTTTCCTTTGAATTTGTCAGAATGGTTGGATTTGAAGATTTAAATGACTAAACTTGTATAATGGGTGTGTCCTATAAGTTTTTCATCATACATATACTAGCACAGCCGTGAGTACTCACGGCTGGTGAACGCCGAAAGGCTTAACGTTGGGTGGCATTTAAAACGCAGGCAAAACTTGGCATGGAATCGTGGGTAGAGGAAGCGGAATCGTGGGTAGAGGAAGCCATAAGCATCCGCCCTGGTTAAAAAATGATGGCGCACTACAAAACGTTTTAATTTGCATCCATTTCCACACCAATGAAACGGCAGTAGTTCACATCCATGCGGCCATAAGCATCTGTCCAGTTTATTAATCACTGCTGTTATTTCTTAATATTTCTTAATCACTGAACGTGGCAATCTGGTGATGAGCAAGTAATTTTTTAATTTTATTTAGTAAATGTGAAAAAGTAATCACATAAACGGACGTCTTTATAAATGAGCGGAAGTTAATTTATCAAAATCTCATCCATTGATTAGAGAGGACGACGAAGAATATGCCAGCATCTTCAATTGCCAACCCTAGGATTGAAATTTATGATTAAAAGGTGATTAATTCTGCCCATTATCAATAGGTATACGCTTTTCGGCGTAATAAATTGCTTAATCTAAATGTTTTATCTTTTAGTTTTTTTTAAACCAAAAAAACTCCAAAAATAAAACATTTAATGAACCGCCTGTATAAATTGCTTGGATTTATGTTGATGTAATGGTGTTTTGAAATTGGTGGGTAGTGTCCATGTTTTTAGAAACTGCATAACGACTGAAATGTCCATTTGTTAAATCATTTTACGTCCTTTTTGGAATTACCATGATTTATATCTGCAATATCTCTTGGTGGGTAGTATCCATTTCTTCTAGAAACTGCATCTGTATAAATTGCTGGATTTATGATGATGTATGGTGTTCGATTTATGAAATGGATTGCATAGAATGCTCGTTTATTATGGTTTTAGATAATTTTATTTTTGACAAGAATGTTTGATTTTTTATTAGAAACGTGTGGCCTTTCACTCGAAAACATATAAAAAAAGAAGAGGAGGGGTGTCTTACAATTTATAGTTTAAGAAAAATTCAAAAACTTACAAATTAATTATGATAAAAAAGATATATATATTTTTTTATAGAGTATGTAAAAAAACTCTCTTATAAAAACTAAAAAGATACTAAAAAAAATCAACTTTGAAAAACATGAGATTCATTATGTTGTAAGTTTCATCTTGTTTTAATGGAGAACACAGAGTCCTGGTGTTGGCGCAAGCTTATTTTGGGAGGAAGATCTGTTTTGGGAGCAGATCTATTGTTGGAAGAGAACGTCTATTTTTGGAGTGCGCGGCTTAGGAGTCAGGAAATCAGCATGCAAAAAAAGAAGGAAAAATAACGTGGTGCGCATGTAGGAATGACTAACCATGTTAGGGTTAGGGTTTTTTACAACATTGTAATGACTATAAGCCAATAGAGTAATATAAATAAGGACCTAGGAGGTCTAGGTCCAGGTTGATCGGTTGATTATTGTGAGTTTTGTTATGGTTATTGTTGTAGAGTGGAATAAACTAGTGTTTGAGGGTTAGGTCATAGGCTGTGGAGCCTGGTGTGATCTAGTCAGCCTCCCAGAGGGTACTTACCCTCATTTTGATTATAATCTTGAAGATGTAATGCATGCAATGCAAATTTTGCAGTAGAATGAATAAAAGAGCAGAAGAGTCAGATCTTTGTGGATGTAGCCCCAGGAGGGGGTGAACCACAGTAAAATATTGTGTTCTATGTGTTGTAAATGATTGCTTTTACTATTATGTTAATCATCAATTAAATAATGAATGGTTAAAACTAACTATAAGAACATGCAGGCATAAGTTAATGATGAATGAATCTTAGGAGTAGATGAATGATAAATGATGATAATGCATAAGGGAAAGTATCTAAACACAGTCCCCACTCCTTCTTAGACTGCAAAAACTTGAGTATTGCAGTCCCCCATAAACTATCTCGCGTGAGACTGCGTTGTGCACTTTGTGCGCAGCGTTGCCTTCTGGTTTACCAGGAGGGCCGATAGTTTTGAGGGTTTTATTGGAAACCTATTTAAGATCAGAACCTGGGTCAGCCCAAGTAACCAACAAATGGTTCTGTTGCCGACTAAAATTGCATAGGATTGAGTGGACGGGATATGTGGAAGAAAAGCACGGAGGATGAAAGCATAGAAGGGAATGTTTAGGCCATGTTATCGAGTTTGCGCAGAAGGGAAAGAATAGATGGTTGAAGACAAAGGAACTTGAGTTTGCGCAGAAGGACAACAAAAACCCTAATCTTACACCACACAAATATCTCGATAAATACATGTTTAACAACTTGCATGAGGTATTTTTCTGTGATTTCCCGCATCTATTGCAAGAGTGGTTATTGAGGTTGAAGGAAAACCATCCTACGAATCGGATCAGATAGCTAGCGTGGCATCCTATGGAGATTGCATAGTTACAACAAGTTAATAACAAATTTACAAGCGCAATAGATTTATTGTTAGATAATATTATTGCATGGTTTATCACTGAATTTGCAGTAGATACCATGAAGTCCTACACTGTTGCAGAGCAAGATTTTCTGAAGGGACCTAGAGGTAGGTACATAAGATCACTATATACTTCAATCAAGATTTTATTGTACGACAAAGGTGTGATGACCATGGAATCAAACAACCAAACTTCCCTGTGCACATGGGGGAAGGGGGGAAGCACTGACATGAGGTTGAGATATGGATAGGGAGATGGATAAAGGGAAGTAGAAGGAGGCCATGGACCCAATCATGATGGAAGAGGACCATATAAAGAAGTTAATGGAAAAATCTGGAAAGATGCGCAACAGAAGACCTTACCAATATAAGATGAATAACAAAAAGAGGCCCATAGCTGACAGAGAGGGTTTGGCGAGCGATGAAGTAGAGGTAGAGGGTCTCCGAGTTGTGGAGCAGATTGAAGAAATCCTGCACGCAACATACGAAAAGAAAACAAGAGGTTCAGGGTCAGGAACAAAAGGCAAAACTCCAATCCAAATCATCGTCAGTGTGGAATCTACAACCCCATGTGCGACTATTACACCTGAAAGAACACCATCATTTAGACCACTGAATTTTAGTGGAAGAGGAGCAACAAGACAAGAGTCCAATCAAGGAAAACTGATCTGAACCTGGGGGTGATTAGTTTTTGATAATTGTTTGATTCTGTCACTCCTCCAAAGGGTCAGTTATAGATCATTTTACTTGAGCGATTTGTAATTAAAGGTGTAGTTGAAGTTTTTATAGGCTTGAATCCAAAGTGAATAAAAATCTCTTTAGCTTCCTTATGTGTTATATTTCATGCTTGCATTTAATATTCTATGTGCCAAAATTCATGGAAAAAGCAACATAAGAACATAATACACATAATAGATATGACACTTCCCTTGATAACGGAGTTCGCTCGATGTGGGCTATGTCTCCAAGTCTCACTCCAAAGCTTGACCGATTTATTCTCCTCGTTGTAGTAATGTCTCTTCTTTACAAGTTGTAAGGTCAAAGTCCCTTTTCGGTGACGACAACAAGAGATCGGAATGTGATTAGGAATGTTTACAAGCTTCACAAGTTCTCATGCTCATGAGGCATCCATGATGCTGACATGGACATCAATCCCACATACTCAATACAAAAAAAAAGAGGAAGAATAAGAAATGACCTCCGTCATCGTGGAACCATAGAATGACTTAGATCTGCTGCTCAGATCCAAGAATATATGCAGGCCATACAAAGATCCCGAGACTACGAGATTCCTGACTGCTTCGTTGGCCACTTATCATCCAAATGCCACAAATTCTCTGTCACATATAGCTGATTGTTTTTTTGTGTAAGAAGAGAATAAAAGAAGAAATAGAAGGAATAAGCTGATATTGTTGTCCTGCTACAACCTCTTCATGCTCCTTCAGACCTGTATCAAACATACTATGCTGCAACATTTAATGACAAAATAACATAATGAAAAGCATGCTTACATTGGATTCTTCAAAATTTAGCCTGTTGATTGAAGTCTCTATTGTTGAAACATACCTCTCCATTGGTTTCACGTCGACGAATTACCAAAAAATGACTGTCAAATCGTCTCCATTAGACACTATCACCTTCAGGCTTCCTCTAGACCTTTGACTCGATCCACGTTCAACTCTTTGCAATTAATGCACTGTACTCTGCATCAAAAATCATGCCCGATAAGATCTGGGTAGACTGGTGTGCGCTCCCCCGTGCATTGGTGGATTTCAATTTTTAAATAAAAATGGCAGGCAATGTTAACAATGGGGTCGTTTGGCCTATTGGTTGGCAGATCTATAGTTAAGGCGTATACAATGGGGGAGGTCCCAGGGTCAAGCCCACGGGCCTCCCCTTTTGGGTGTTTGTTATAACTTATATGCATATATGAATATGGTGGTTCACCAACTTTTAGTAGTGGTTTAGATTGGACCGTTGGGTCGCCAGATTTGGCGGACCCGCTTTCTTTTTTATTTTTATTTTTGAATATCGGTTCTCGGGCCCTCATTGGGCATTTTCCCATTGCCACATGGCAGCCCATGACTAGGCCACGTGGCAGCCATTCATTCGCCCACCTGTCTGCCAAGTCATTTGCCTACGTGTTAGTTGCTGACTGGATGCCACTTGTCACATTGTCCTTAGGCAACGTGGCGTATCTTGGGTGGTGCCATGTGGAATTCCTTGGGGGTGCCACATGCCACATTTTTACTGGCCCATTTGGCAGCCCAAAGCGCCAAATAAACATGCCACGTGGCACGCTGTCATTGGGCCATATCAACATGCTGACGTCACTACTACTGTGCCTGCCACATCACCTGCCATGTCCTGTACGGATGCCACATCACCTGCCAGGTGGATATATAGATTCCACATATCTACCATGTCTTGTACGTTCTGCAACATGGATGTACGGGCTGCCACATGGCACTTTCTCATTGGTCCACATGTCGACCTGAAAATGCCAAAAATGGGTGACACATGGCAGCCTCTAGTGCTGCCACATCACCATGCTGACATCATCATGACACGTGCTGATCTTTGTGTGTGCCATGCACCCTATACGGATTCTAACGTCATCCATACTGATGCTGATGTCAACAGTATAGATGCTGACTGGGTTAGGTTGACCAAAACTTTGACCGTGAATAACTTTCGATCCGTAACTCCGTTTGATGAACCGTTTATGCTATTGGAAAGCCTATGATGCACTCCTCGCGATGATGTCAGTTTTTATGAGCTTTGAAGACTTTGAATTTTTTCCCTTACTCATTTGTCGAGGCCATTCTGAGCCTCCTAAGACACTTCTGAAACTTCTGTGATGTTCCCTAGATCCTTCTGGATCAACAACCAACTAGGGGAGTGAGTTCAGGAAGTAACAGTCAATTATCTACACCACGTGGAGGAAGTAGTTCAACACAGTTCAAAATGGCAAGACAAGATCCCATGATCAGATTTCCAGAGTTTCGAGGAGGGGCATCAGAGGATCCTGAAAAACATTTATTCATCTGTGAAAATCTATGGGAAGCAAAGCAAATCACTGACGAAGATGCAAAACTTGCACAGTTAGCTATTACACTAAGAGACTGCGCGCTGGATTGATACATGAGCCTTGATGTAAACAATCCACAAGGAGTACCAAAGACTGTGGAGAGGTGAAAAAACTACTGGTAAACGAGTTTCAAAATCCAAGCTTAGAAGACCAGTACATGAATGAAATGATTGAAATCAGGTAGAAACTAGGTGAGTCTGTTTGGGAGATTGATCAAAGGTTCAAACATCTGAAAGGTAAGTTGAAGTATTCAATCACTTACATGCAACATAAACAATTATTTGTGAACTCACTATTACCACACTTGAAGTATCCTTTGAGACAATAGAAGTTCCATAATGAGGCAGAGGCTTTGCAAACAACCCTGCAACTGGAAGAAAACTAGTATCAATAGACAGATCCAACAATAGAGGAGCTGAAGGAGGCTCTGAAGAATATGTCATTTCAACTGAACCAAAATAAGGGAAAAGAGAAGAGAGAAGTTGTTTGGTGTACGTTATGCAGGACATAAAGAAATCATAAGAATGAATGTCCAACTTTTGCGCAGTTCTTGGCAATAGGGGTGCCAAACCCCTTGCCAACTGGAGGACCATGGTGCGAGATTTGTAAGACACATGGGCATGATCCATATCATTGTCCGATGATGCATAAGTATAAAAAAATACTAAAAAGTTCATATTGCAATACTAAAAAGTTCATATTGCAATTTTTTCAAATCAGCGGGGCATGATGATAAGGAATGTAGAACGTTGGAGCTTATGAGAGAAATAAATTTAGACACCTACAGGGTGCAAGCAGAGATGATGATAGGGCAAGCTACACCTCAGTTCAACTAGGTGCCACCATCATTCAACCCTGCACAGTTGCAGTACAACAATGTGCAACCATAGTATAACTCTGTGTAGTATAATCAGGTACCCCAATACAATGCACCATGAGGAGATATAAGTGGATTCATAGGTGGAGGAAGAGGCATATGGGGATTTGGATGAGGTAGAAGGCCAATAGTGTGCCACAACTGCCAACAATCAGGACATTATGCAAGGTATTGTCCACTTCCACCTACGACATGTATGTATTGTCGCGTAACATACCATGACATAGAAGACTATCCAACACTATTGGGAAAGATTCAGGGAAAAAGAAACCGGAACAACCATAATTTCTAGTGGATTTCTGCAGAAGACAAGGATGATGAGAAAGACATCAGTATAGTTACTCAGGGAGGAGCCAAGACAAGAGATGATGCAACAAAACAAGATCCAAATCAACACCAATGGGTAAAGAAGAATACTAAGCCACATAAGCAGTTTGACGCATAGAAAGAAAATGAAACATTTAAGGAGGTAAGACAGAAGATTCTCAAGGAGAACATTGCGTCTACATCAATTGTGCAACAAACTTAGGATCCACCAATGTACTAGATTCCATCTTCAATGGATCACACCAGTAAATGACAAGAGCAAGTAAGTACCATAAAGACTTTTCTACAATCATGTGTTAATTTATTGAATGATCCATCATTCGTTAATGTCTTATAGAATCTGCTAGACAGATGTAACATAGAGGTAGAAGGGAAGTTAGAGTAGAAAACATTTAATCATATCCATACAAGGAGAAGAACAAGCAGGGAATTCATGCTAAATGCCAACATTGGGGATTTCAACATGGGAGATATCATACTTGATTTAGGCTCTAAAGTAAACATCTTTCCTACGAAGACATGGCAGTGTATGGGGGAACCCACATTAGGTTATTCACCTATCCAGTTAAAACTGGCAAATCAGCACAAAGTTTTACCAATTGGAAGACTTAAAGGTGTGACAGTAGACTTGGATGGAGTGCACATTGTGGAAGATTTCGAAGTGATAGAGATAGTAGACGACACAACAACTTACCTAACATTACTTGGATTGGATTAGGAATTTGATAAGCACGCTGTGATCAACCTGAAGACAAGGAAAATGACTTTTGAATCAAGCGAATGTAGAGTTATTGTACCATTGGATCCTTCAGAAGGAGAAAGGTTTGTAGAGATGACATGTTTGGATTTGGAAGAAATAAATCAGTTATACAGAACCACTGCACGAGAAGAAGATTATGTCAACCCAACTACAAATGGGGTACTCATATGGAGAAGCATTACATCATGTGCTTCAGACTCAGATACAGGTTTGAAGAATTGGCAACAGAGACTACATGAAGTCTCCACAAGGCGGTGCACAAGAATAGACTGCACAATAAGGTGGGTTGGTACAGAGATAAGAGAACCTCCCAGTTTTCATGGGTTGAATGACTTACAGGAATTCTTGAAAAAATATGAGGAGGAAGTCTTGGAAAATCAGAGGTTGTTAGCCCTGGATATTTCACTCAAGGCAACACTTGCAATATGGTGGGGTGCACACAAAGAAACAATTCAGGGCTAGTATTAATGTAAATGGCTACTGCACATTAGATTTGGCGCAGAATATGAGAGCAATATAGTGAAGAAGTATGATGGGTGAAGACGATCAGTTTGAGCACCTAGAGAAATGCAGAACACAATGGAGGATGACACCACCAGAGGAATGGCCTCATCACTTCATTCATAGATTGGAAGGGATCCCAGGTAACTGGTACATAGACCAGGAGATGCGCAGAGGAACTATAGAATGGACCATATTACAATATAATTTTGTAGTAACCTTCTCATTTGAGCATGAGAACACCAACATTGATTCAAATCTAAAGATGATACAGGGAGTGATATTTTTTGATGAACCAGAGGTCGAAATTATAATAGAATATCAACAACAGAACAAACATACAGTCAAAGAGTTACTCTCATGTTATCATTTCGAAGAGGAAACACTGGATGAAGATGATTCGCACACATTTAGATCACAGATATTGAAGGAGAGAGAGAGAGGTGGAAGGTCCATCTCTGGTGTCATAGGCATTTGCTACAACAATCAAAGTCAATAAAGTCAACATTGGGACAGAAGAAAATCCTAAAATAACAAGCATTGGAGACTACTGGGGTGAACAAACACTAGAAAGGATAATAGAGTTACTGCGCAAATAAAGTGACCTGTTTCCCGTAACCTTTACAGAGATGCAAGGCATAGTAGGTGAACTAGGTGAGATGTAGATACTCATAAAACCAGACATTAGACCTGTCAGACAAAGACCTTATAGACTGAATCCAATGTATAAGAAGAAAGTGAAAGAAAAATTTGATCGAATGTTGGAAGCCGGTATCATTGAACCAGTGGAGGAATCTGAATAGATCAGTCCCATGGTATTTCAGGAAAAGAAGCAAAGGGGGATAAGGATTTGTGTAGATTTGAGAAAACTCAATGATGCTTGCCTACATGATCCTTTCCATACCCCATTTATAGATGAGGTATTGGAGAATGTGGGAGGCCTAGAAGCATATTCATTCACAGATGGATTCTTAGGTTACCATTAGATCAAAGTAGCTCTAGAAGACAGGTATACGACTACCTTTGCTACATAATGGGGATCCTACCAATATACAATCATGCCCTTTGGATTGAAGAATGCAAAAACTATCTTTTCAAGGGTGGTCATAGCTGCTTTTAAGGAGTTTATACATCGATTTTTAGAAGTATATCTGGACGACTGGATTGTGTATAGTCTTTTGAAAGATCACGTAGAAGTTTCAAGAATAATGTTGGAAAGATGTAGGCAATGCCAAATATCATTAAACATCAAGAAATGCATTTTTGGCACACCGTTTAGGATACTGTTGGTACATATAGTGTGCAAACATGGTCTACTGGTTGACCCTGCTAAGATTGTTGTCATTGTGAACTTACCACCACCAAAGTCAGTGCGTCAGTTAAGAGACACACTGGGACATACATGCTACTACAGGAAGTTTATAAAGGGGTATGCACATATTATTGCATCGATGGAGAAACTATTGAAGAATGACACCTGATTTCAGTGGAATGAGGATTATCAACAAGGATTGGATACTCTAAAGGAGAAGATGGTGACAACACCTATATTAGTGTTCTCATATTGGGAAAAGACATTTCATGTGCATGTAGATGCATCAACCATAGAACTTGGAGAAATTATGATGTAGCCAATATCAGGGGACTTAAATCATCCTATAGCCTTTGCAAGCAAGAAGTTGTCAGAATATGAGCAGAATTACAACACCACAGAAAGAGAAGGCCTAGCCATGGTGTATGCACTTCATAAATTCATACATTATTTATTGGGTAATCATTTTAAAATGTCCACAGATCATTCTTCCCTCAAATATCTAGTTAACAAGCTAATGTTGGGGGGGAGGATCTAGAGATGGTTTTTATTTTTCCAACAATTTGATTTTGAAGTAATAATCAAACCAGGGAAGCTGAATGCAGGACCTAATCACTTGTCAAGGGCAACCAATGGAGAAGAACCTACTAACTTGGAATACAACTTCCCTGATGCACAATTATTTTCATTACAGGTAGCTGATGAATACTTCGCTGATATCATTGAATTATTAAGTACAAGAGTTGCGCCATAGGAGATTAGTACTGCACATAAGAAAAATCTGGGAGTCAGAGATGCAGACTATCAACTCATTGCAAGTCATTTATACAATATGAGTGTAGACAAAATTTTGAGAAGGTATGTATTGGAACATGAACGACCCATGGTTTTAGCAAAAGATCATGAAGGTATAGATGGATGACACTATGCATGAAAAAATACCGTGCAAAAGGTATTGTGCGTAGGTTTATGGTGGCCGACAATTCATAAAGATGCCAAAGAATATTTCCAGAACTGTGATGTCTGTTAAAGAGTTGGAAAACCCAACATGAGGGAAGAGATGCCTCTGAGACCACAATTAACTCTTCAGGTATTTGAAAAGTGGGCAATATATTTTGTTAGACCTATTAATCCACCAACAAGAAGGTTAGGAGCTCGATATATCATTACTGCAACATAATACTTAACTAGATAGGCATAAGTTGTTAGACAACTGAGAGGGGGGGGGTGAATCAGTTGTTTCCATGCTTAAACAATCATGGTTCTTTTAAACTCTTTGTAGAGACACTGAATGATAATCACAATAATGCAGAGAAATAAACAATGGCACTTTCAACATCATTCACATATATGAGAAACACAGAGAAAGATATTTCCCAAGGAAACCCATGCAGGGTAAAAACCTCTTTTTATTTATATGATAAGTAATGGTTACATTATTTACAGTATCATACATATGAGAACCAACTCATAATGAGGCTACAACCTCAACTTTGCAAGCTGCAACTTGCTGAGAGCACCAACTCTCTGTTTTCTCTAGCACCAACTCCCTGGTTTCTCTAGCACCAACTAGAAGGAAGCACCAACTCCCTGTGTTCAAGCACCCACTTGAACCTTTGAGGACACAAGTCCTCCCTAGCTCCACCCAACCACCCTGAAATATAAATATTTGCTACTGAAACTTATTACAGTGATATGATGTTCAACAATGGC
>JASDQU010099881.1:712458-739836 GCA_032191745.1 Picea mariana | reverse complement strand
ATCATTCACATATATGAGAAACACAGAGAAAGATATTTCCCGAGGAAACCCATGCAGGGTAAAAACCTCTTTTTCTTTATATGATAAGTAATGGTTACATTCTTTACAGTATCATACATATGAGCACCAACTCATAATGAGGCTACAACCTCAGCTTTGCAAGCTGCAACTTGCTGAGAGAACCAACTCTCTGTTTTCTCTAGCACCAACTAGAAGGAAGCACCAACTCCCTGGTTTCTCTAGCACCAACTAGAAGGAAGCACCAACTCCCTGGTTTCTCTAGCACCAACTAGAAGGAAGCACCAACTCCCTGTGTTCAAGCACCCACTTGAACCTTTGAGGACACAAGTCCTCCCTAGCTCCACCCAACCACCCTTAAATATAAATATTTGCTACTGAAACTTATTACAGTGATATGATGTTCAACAATGGCTTACCAGACTCATCACTATTCTGCTGCATTTCGTTGCTCTGTCTGCCTCATTGCCTTTCTGTACACATCACTTGCGCTGTCTGTTCTTCCGCTTTTTATGCTCTGTGCGCCATGTCCATTCACTGCACAGTTCCTCTTCTGTGCTCTTCAGCTGCTGCACTCTCCCCCTTCTTCACACATGAATCACCTTCACCAACAACATTCACAGCAACCTCCAACAACAACCGCAACAACAACCTTCTCTTCTCTGTACTGTGTATTTATAGCTTCTGTGCACCTTGTGCATGCAATGTTCACAATCCTCTACATGCTGACTCCGCGCCGTTATGCTCCACCTCTCGAGTGCTCTGTCTAATCATCATCGTGACTCTTCAGCTTCTTTGGTGGTTTTCCCACGCGTTTAGCATCACTGGATGTTATGCTGAGATTCCTCAGCCTCTCTGGAAGTTGAGACTCTTCGTCTTCTCTGTGACAGTCGAGCTCACCTTCTCTGTTTTAGTTAAAGCCTCAATCCCATCCAGCTGTCAATCGCCTCCACGAGTCATCTTCATTCCACTAGCAGATTCCATGTGACTCTTCTGCTCCTCTGGAAATCACACCGAAGTCTCTTCGCATCCTCTGGTAGAAACCATCAATGGTTACTAGCAGTTTCACTGTGTCGTGCAATAGTAGCCCTCCGATCTTGTTCAAATTCACCTGCACCGTTGGATTAACTTTGAAGGGTATTGTCGTTATTTACCCGTTTCACACTTTCACAATTCAGAGATTCTACAATGAGACATCTTGACTCTCCATGTCACGAGCTCCAAAATTCCAAGGCGGAGCTCATCTGCACTAGGTCCTTCCTCCACGTGACCATACGCGGTGACAACAGGTTACACTAAAAGGCGCTACGAAACCATGATCTTCATAGACCCTGATCGAAGGTCCATGATCTCGATGAATCAATGGTCTAGATCTTTTCAAGATCTCGCATCTCGCTGTTCCTTAGTTGGAGGTTCTCGTCACTCCAAGTCACGATAGGCGAAGCTATGAGATGGAGCTCAGATCAACGATCCACGTTCTTGGTGATCCGACGGTCCTGATCTTTTTGCAATCTCACATCTCGTTGTTCCTTAGATGGAGGTTCTCGTCACTCCAAGTCGCGATAGGCGAAGCTCCGAGACGGAGCTCAGATCAACGGTCCAGAATCTTGGTGTATTGACAGTCCAAATCTCTTCGTGAATTCGCATCTCGCAGTTCCTGTGATGAAGGGTCTCATCACTCCAAGTCACGATAGCTGAGACTCCGAGATGGAGTTGGATCAAAGGTCAAGATCAAACCTTGATCTAACGGCTAAGATCAAACCTCGATCTGATGGCTAAGATCAAATCGCGATTTCGCATATCGCGATTACGCCCGCTTCTCCTTGTTCTTTAAACACCGTGCAGGTTTTCCTCGATCCAATGGTGGTCGGATCTTGTGCTTAGATCTAACGCCTGAGATCTATCCTTCTCTTCAGTGCACACTCTTCTTGTCTTTATTCAGATCTGACGGTCCTCATGCTGTCGGGAATTTTGGATGGGATCCAATGATCAACGACGCTTCTCCTCCAAGCTTACATTGTTCCTGTTTGTCCATCAATGCACACTCTGATCCTGCCATCTTCACTGTTGTACTTTCCATCAATGACAAGCATACGCTACCTATTAAACATTTGCCAACATAAGTAACACCAGTCAAAGATTGCATCGCAGAGACAACAACACACTTCTTATTTGAGCAGGTGATCACAAGATTTGGTTGTCCCAGGATTCTGATGAGTGACCAAGGCGCCCATTTTATTAACAGTACCATCAAGGCTATGATTGATGATTTTGAAGTCTATCACCAGAGGAGTACACCATATCATCCTCAGGAAAAGGGGACAATATAAGATTTCAATAAGATTTTGGAGAATGCCTTGACAAGGATCTGCAATGAAAACACAGATGATTGGTATTTGAAAATACCATCACTACTATGGGCATACAAGACCACATGCAAGAAGTTGACAGGACAAACACCATTCAGATTGGTGTATGGACATGAAGTAGTGGTGCCATTAGAATTTCTGGTACCCAGTTTGCGCATATCAACAATTACCAATATGACAAAAAGAGGCACATTACAAGGGAGGTTAAGTCAATTGATGGAAATGGAAGAAGACAAGATTCTAACAAGATTTCACCAAGAGGTACATAAAGCAAGGGACAAAGCCTAGCATGACAAACACATAAAGAATAAGAGATTTAAGGAGGGATACATAGTTCTTCTCTATGACAACAGATTTTTGCAACACCCTGGTAAGTTCAGAATGCATTGGCTAGGGCCATATGAAGTAAAGAATATCACATATGGAGGATCTGTGCATCTAAAGGACTTGGGAGGAACATATTTGAAAGGCATGGTGAATGGTAGGCGACTAAAACTATATAGGGACAGTCAACCTCCTAACTCTCAGTAATTACAGTGCAATAAGAAAGCCATGTATATAATGTACTATAGTAGATATTAGGAGAGAAAAAACTATACAAAGACAATAAAAAGGAGAAAAAGAAGAAAAAGGAATACAAAAACAAAAAAAGGAAGAAAAATACAAAAAGAGGAAGAAGTTTGTTGAATGACAAAAAATTGGGAAATGTCACGTGTAGCTACATCGAAATCAATGCAACAAGAAGTAAAAGTTACCATGCGCAGAATATGACTAACAGTATGCAAACACAGTGCACCAGAGAAAATTTCATAGCAGAAACGTGCGGTGCACCAAAAAGTTACAACACACCAGAAAACGGGCCAACGGTCAGAAAAGAAGAAACCGGTCATCGGGGTAAGAAGGCGTGAACCGAGCATTTATGAAACTTAATGAAGCATGCCCAAGAAGCTTTAAGACATTTATGGCCATCAAAGAAGCATATTCGAGAAGATGTAGGAAATTTATGACACCTCGTATATAACTGGAACACAGGCCAAACAACACTCATTGTGAATTTACACATCCATAGAGCTAAAGAGCACAAAGGCAGGAGGTGAACAAGCGAGTTTGAATATTTTAGAAGCTGGATTTCAGCCGTAGAAGGAAGAATTACCTAGGATGACACCTCCAAAGGTCGATGCACCTGACCAAAAAACAAAGAAAACACACAACAACCACATGTCATCTCAGGAACCCGCATAGGAAGAACATGTTTATACACAGTTGGAGGGAATCATCGATGTTGATGAGATTCCTTGACCACAGGCCGAACCAATGAGTGCCAAACTGGTAAAGGAAGAGGGACATGGCCCTATGACGGTCAAGATGGACATCAAATCACAAGGTAGTGCAAGGGGAAAAAAACCATCAGCAACAAGAATCTCATAGCAACCATCCAAGGCTGAAGTAGCTCACCAGACATACGACATTGACATTGAAAGGATAGAATCTGATGAGCCAAGGTCACAGCCTATGGTAGGGTCCGTGCAACACTAGTAAGTGAAACTCAAATATATCACGAGGGAACCAGAGTCAGGCGGGGATGAAAGAGAACCAGAGACAAGGCCATCTAGCGCGCCAACACAGAGAAAAGGGAAACAACCCATCGCGAGGTCCCCGCGCAAGCAGCCTGAGGCATCTATAGTTTTTCCACACATTCCAGATGGGGTGCAGGCCACACCAAGTTTGTTGGGCTGCGTCGAAAGCTTAAGGTATGCAAACCACGATGTGTTTGACACCAGCAAGTTCCCGAAGTTTACACAACATGTATACATGGAAATCCTCAGTACAAGTCTGCTAGGAGATTTGGTGTTGCAACCGAAGCAGTGGGTAGTAGGTCTTGCAAATACATGGATACTTCATTTTCTGGAGATTCATCATTTCGACAGGGGGAAAGACGTGAATAACTACATCATGCAGTCACTAGTAGTCCCCCAAGGAGGATTCTTATGGCTGGACAGGCTGGTGTCCATCGATGTCGAATTGATTTCGTTCATCACAGGACTGCCATCAAATGGAGAGAAACCCACACAGTATATGGATGACAAAACCAAGGAAAAGGCACTCACGGAGGAAATGAAGAAAACCTATGAAAACAAAAGGGGATCACGTGACATTATAATAAAGCAGATCAATGACATAGCCACCATGATGGAAACAAAGTTTATGGCGTGCAAACTCCTTTGAAAATGTCACAAGGAGGAGGTCCCCGCATGAGTTGTCACAGCTGCAGCGCAGTGTGCACATGTCACCATGCTAAGATGGGCCCCATACTTATTGAATCTATTCCTATATGACTTCAATGGGAACCAAGTTCCACTATTCATGGCTCATCATAATGATAGCGCTGATTGGATGGAAAGAGTCTACCTATTCATACTTCTGGGATAGATTAGGACGATGTCGCGCAACATGATACACATAATTTGGGAGCACTTTCGATTCAAAGCGGAGAAGTGGAAATGGAAACACTTTTGCGCGGTATCTTAGCGATATGCAAGAAAATATAGCTAATACCTGGCAAATAACTCTTGAGGTGGTTGCGCAGTACTAGGGGATAGCCAACTTCAAGGCTACATGACACAATATGTGGATCCATGCATGCAGGGATTGAGACAAAGAATGGCTACAACTTAGATTTTGCTTCAACGTAGAGGAAGCATAATGGGAAATAAGGGATTGGTAGGATGTCTGAAAGATCCCAGTCATCACCAAAGACATTCCCAAGGGGAAATAAGTTGAAGCAGGGTTATCAAAGACATCTGCAAGAGGAAGTGTCACGGCCAAGAAACCAACGCAGCAGACGGGACTTGACCCTAAGACAACGCAACAGAAGAAGGGAAGCACCCCAAAAAAGGACATGAAGACATGAAAGAAGGATAATGTCCCCACACAGGAGGAACAAGGAGGCGGGGACACAACAATACAAGGAACTCCAACGAAAACAACTTCACAAGATGTAGGGCCACCCAAATGGTCGATCATACATATAAGAGGGTTGCACAAGAAGGCCAAGGCACACAAGGACATACCAGAATACACAATCACTGAGGATGATGCTAAATTAGTAGCAGAGAGGGTTCATGACCATGCAATGAAGGAATATGAGGAGGTAAAGAACCAAAGACAAAGGATCATGAAAGAGTTGGCGGACGTTAAACAGGTCCTGGAATGGATAAAAGAGACACAAGCACAAGATAAGGGATCATAACCGATCCTGCGATTGACAGAGGCAAGGGAGAGAGCCAGGCAGAACGAGGAAGAAACAATCCAACTCATAGTGCAGGAAAGTCCTAGCTTCCACATTAAAACATATATGTTGCACCTCAAGGAGGCCATGGAATAGAGACCGCTTATAGAGTTGGCATAGGTAGAGTTGGTCTTAGCCAAATTACCAACTAAAGAATTGTACAAGCTGCAAGTGATTGTCACACAGGAAGTGCAATAATGAGCTAGGGTAGATGTGATAGAATTGAAAGTCACCATAGATGGAAAATATGCTCTACAAATTGTGGTAGAGAAGGTCAAGTTGGAGGCACAGGAGGAAAATCAATGTGCAAATAACCTTGAGAAGAAGCTGAAGGAAGTCTTCACAAAGATTCTGGACAATGTGCAGGCAACCGTGAGAAACACTGAAGAAAAGATTCAAAATATTGCACTGACGCTCGAAGGGTACATAAAGGAGATCGAGGAACTCAAGGAAAAATTAAAACTGAAAATCCCTCACGAAGCCATAGCTGAAAGAGAAAAGAAGGTAGCCCTGCACATAGATATGATAGAAAAAGAAGCCAAAGAGGTCATAGAACTTTTTGACAGGACTATGTACCTATGGAAAACTTTGGAGGAAGACGAGAGGGTCCAATAATTGGACCAACAAAAGGAGAAAATCAGAGTTGCAATGAAAGAATTGAAGCAGCGACAAAAGGCCATGAGTATCACATAACGCTTGAAAGGAACGAAGGAGATGAAGACCCTGCAGACAAAATTGAAGACTGTGCAGACCAACAAGCAGGCAAGGCAAGCCCAATTGGAACCTCTCCAGGAGAAAGCAACCAAAATAATTGCTGAAATTGAGGAGGAGAAGACAAGGATGGACCAGGTTCATGCAGAGAGCGCAAAGTCTCTGAAGGAACACAATACAACACATATATTAAAGGATCTCACAGAGAAAGTTGCGCAAGCGAAAGCCAAATGGGAGGAACTAGTAGAAAAGTTCCACAGCTTGGAGAATGATGTACATGGGGTGCACACCACCTGAGTGGCTTGTTATTTTCCACATGTTAGTGTTGAAGGCCTATTGGCATAGGCCTATTTTGGGAGGAATATCTATTTTGGGAGTAGATCTATTGTTGGAAGTGAAGGTCTATTTTTGGAGCGCGCACCTTAGGAGGTAGGAAAACAACATGCAGAAAAAAGAAGGAAGAGAAACGTGGTGTGCACACAAACATGCCTAACCATGTTAGGGTTAGGGTTTTTGAAAAAATTGTAACGACTATAATCCAGTAGAGTAATATAGATAAAGATCGAGGAGGTCCAGGTCCAGGTTGGTCGGTTGATTATTGTGAGTTTTGTTATGGTTATTGTGGTAGAGTGGAATAATCTAGTGTTTGCGGGTTAGGTCACATGATGTGGAGCCTGGTGTGATCTAGTTAGCCTCCCAGAGGGTACTTACCCTAATTTTGATTGTAATCCCATAGATGTAATGCACGCAACACATATTTTGTAGCAGAATGAATTAAAGGGCAGAAGATCCAAATATTTGTGGACATAGCTCTAGGAGGGGGTGAACCATGGTAAAATACTGTGTTATATGTGTTGTGAATGATTTCTTTTACTATTCTTTTAATCATCAGTTAAATAATGAATGGTTAAAACTAACTATAACAACATGCATGCATAAGTTAATGATGAATGAATCTTAGGAGTAGATGAATGATAAATGATGATAATGCATAAGAAAAGTATCTAAACACAATCCCCACTCCTTCCTAGACTGTAAACACTTGAGTATTGCAGTCTCCCATAAAGATATCTCGGGTGAGACTGCACTACACAGCGTTTCCTTCTGGTTTACCAGAAGGGTCGATATTTTTGAGAGTTTTGTTAGAAACCTATTTAAGATCAGAACCTAGGTCAACCCAAGTAACAACACCTGGTCCATTCCATCCATTTCCACCTCTCTAGGAATTTGATATGTAGTCTCCTTCTCAATGTTTTATTCAATCTTTGAACCAATGGACATTTTGTAGTTGGAGATAATTGACTAAGGGTCCTTGGCCAAATTTGAAACATGATGGTAGAATACACTACACTCAACCTCTAAATTCTCAATTTGTATCTTTTGCTGCAATAGAGTTTCCATTCTAATTGTAAACCCATTGCTCCGATTTTCTTCTTGGGCATGATTTTTCCATGTAGCAGTGAAACTGGAGGTCTTATTATCCACAATAAGGGCTTCTTGACATTGAACAACATGATAAATGTCAACAATTTTACAGAGGGGGAATTGTATTGGGTGGTTGTGTCTTTCCATATAGTGCAATGTCCAATGAAAACTTTCCACAATCCAACAATTCCCAACCCTTTTTATAAAATCCCTCTGCCAACTCTTAGAACCACCCTTTCACCACCAACTGAAAACTAGAGAACACATAGGGATGGACTGTGATTGGGGAATTAACAAAATAAATCACTTCCACTAATAAAAGGACTGAGAGACACCTACAATAATTCACCAAATATGCGCTAAGGAATGAGAGGAAATATACATAGCTACTCATCTCAACTGTTGGTCGGGTTAGGATATTCTTCCAAGAATTCACTAGACACATGCTATGGAGAAACACTTATAGACTATACTCCTCCATGGATTATCCAAGTGAAAATAGAGGAATGCCTATGAGCTAGCCATCTAAACCCTTAACAACTCCAATCTCCCACCTTTTCTTAAGGTTGAATTAAAGCTGAGTTAATAGAGTTAATCCCCCATTACATTTGAAGTGTGCGATGGTACAATGATTATGGTGATCCTTGACTTTCATCCTCCCTTTTAAAATTTCATATGCCACTTAGCTTGGGTAGAAGGTGGCATGCAAAACTTTTGATATACCACAAAAAAATAATTAAGGAATTGGGGAGAAGGCAATCCCCTCTTTTACACTCAAGGTTCCACATTTAAGGAAAGATGCTTCATTGGCCAAGCGTCTAGTCTATTGATTCTTGTCTCTTCGGACGTGAAAAACTCTATTGATTCAAAGCGACTCTCCTCTTTCTGGATTCACCGAATGGGACTTTTTAAATTTCCATTAGAGGAAGTGGAGAAATGCATGAATCGAATAATTATTGTTGAATCCCTAGTGACAATTAACTCTCTTATTCACCTTGGGTCAATAAGTTTTAACTGTTGATATAGTGCAAGTTCCTTAGCTTGATTGTTGGTAACTCCACCCATAACCCATTTACAAATTACTTCTTGATTTCCTTTGGGATTAAAAATGATCCCCCTTGCAACTACCACCGGAGGATTTCTTTTCAAGGTCCCATCAAAATACATATTGAATTTTCTCTGAGAGCACCACCAATGTTTGAATTCCTCCTCCTCAAGATGAAATTTCCAATTCTTCCATGCAAGCCAATTCTCCCATTGCATGGGTTTCCAATTATCCAACATAAAAAAATTATGACCTTTCACTCCATTAACCTCAATTGATTCAACCAATAGATCTTGTACTTTAGTTTTTGTTGTCCTCATAGATATGTTGGCTTGCTAGAAAATGGCTCTGCTTCTGGTAAACCAAATTTTCCAACAAATAAATTTAGGCGTTGCCAGCTAAGCTCTTTTAAGAATGTGCTTAATCTAAAATGTTTTTATATAATTTGTATGCCAGTAGGTGAACATTTCATTCCAAGAGCCAAGGAAAACCATATTATTCTCTATTTCTTCGAGTGTGAAAATCCATACCTATTTAGAAAAGGGACAATCAAAGAAAATACGATGTTGTATTTTAGCCTCTGAACTACACAATGCACACCTTCAATACCCTTTGATCCCATGCTTTTGTAAATTTTGTGTTGTTGATAATATTCCATTAACCATGATCCAATCCAAGATATTGATTTTTAGAAACCATCACTACTCCAAATGTGTTTCCAAATTATCAAATAAGGAGGTGGGGGGGAGTTCAAAATATAGGAAATATACCCTGACTTGAATGAGTATTTATAGATATTTCCCCCCCACCCCTTGCCACCAGAAGAATATTTGTTCATAGGAGCACAACCTCAAAGACAATAGAGGATACACTTCATCTACGGAACAACATGAATTGGGGGAGAGAGCGATTTCTAGCCAACCCATCACTCATTGTATTGATCATCCCAAAGAGACAAATCAAATAGTGAAATAACCCTTTGTGAATTCATCCATTTTCTCAATCCCAACGACTCCTAAATATGCATGAGAAGAAGCTTCCTCATGATGCCATCATCCCATATTTTGATTAATTTCCCCTTTCCAAGAACCCAAGTGATTTGGGATTGAATTAGAGGAGAAAATGCTTTACAGATTTTCCATATTGAGGATTCATTTCCACCATCCAATGGTTGATTTAAGTACCTTTTCTTATTTCCATGAAAGTATTTCTTGAATACTTTTTTTTCCCACCAACACAATGGTCTAATTATGAGGCACCATAGAACTTTGGCACCTAGAGAAATATTCATTAACATAAGGTCTTTTACTCTTATACTACCATTGTCTTTTAGAGATCAAATAGTGTTCCAATTGAATAGATGGAACTTTCTTGTTTGGTTTTCCCACCTTGCCACAAAAACTAACAATTTTTTTTCTACTTATTGTATTATGTTAGAAGGAGCCAACATTTTTGAACACTGGAAGATTGGCAATGTTGATAGAATTGATTTAATAAGAACCACCCTACCTACCAAGTTCAACCAATGAGATCCCCATTGCTTCATTTTTCCTTTGATGTTCCCTAATATACCTTTCCAAACAACTAAGGTTGGATTTCTTAAAGAGATCAACATCCCTAGATGCTTGAAGGAAGATCAAGATGATGAGCATGGAAAATCAATAATCCTGGGAATGATTTGAAGTTGGTTCTAGGAAATCTATTACAAACCATTTCACAATTTCATTGAGTTAGAACAATCCATACACACCAATAATGATGTTTTTGAGAGGTGGATAATGCTCACCATTTATTTCAAATATGTTTGAATTATGGATCTAAAATTATATTACCAAGTTGGGTGAACAAATCTCGATGCCAAATTATTATTGAACTATATTAGTACAATCACCAACATAATTTGTAAGGAATATATCATTATGTGAGAGAGTCCACTAGTGGAGCATCCTTAAAAAGGGGTCCCAATTGGCCACATCAAATTCCAGAACACATCTATCACCATTGATGGATGGATAGCCATGTGGTTCAATATTATAGTGACATTAAAAATAATTTAAAAACCTCTAGTTTTGGGATCCCCTTGTTCATTTTCCTTAGCCTCTCACTAAACAAGCCTTATATTTTGTGCAATAGAAGATTTTTGTGGCTAACAACGAGATTCTATATGGGTTTCCACCATTAATGGTGCATTTGTTTTTGCTTTTTGGACTCACCTCCTTGAGTTATTATGATACCAAACCCTTGTGGATGTGACATGTAAAACCCAAAATGTAATTTGTCTCTCTTCCAATGCACAATGCTATATATATATATTTTCTATCACTCTCTCATTGTATGTTTTTCCTTCTATGGTTCGTTTACATGCATATGATAGGATGTGAAAATTGGTTATTGTAGAATTCGACATTGAGACCATTATGAATAACTTGAGTTTTCATTGTTTATAATGTGCATTTTCATATGTTCCATTCAAGGGTGAGATAAGTTGTACACGAAGGATTTTTGGGCACAATATGTGGAGGAAAACCTAGCGAAGGATGCATTGTCTCGGGATTTGTTAGCTACTAGCCATAAGGGAAATTCATGGCACATCCCTCTACATGTAGTTTGTGACCCATATTCAATGAACTGATCCATATATAGTGGTAAATTACCCATCACCCTCTTTGACACAATTGAGGAGGAGGGACACTTGTTTCTTCTTTTCTTTGAAATTAACCATTCCAAGCTCTGATATTTCCTTCATCAATGAATAGTTCCTTGAGTGATCCATCTTGACAATGTTAAATCCATCTTTGAAGTTTCACCGGACTTGTTTAAAATCCCCTAACATGGAACATTCAAATGAAACATTCGTAGTCATTAACCACATCCAAATAGTCCATCAACCACTTAAAACATATACATAGTTGCCACACAAATGGGCTATTGGATTTGTTTTGATATACTCATTAGACCCATTTGAAAGATCCCATCGATCCCTTCTTGAGGATGAGCCTAACATTAGAGAAATTTTGAGGTAAAAAATGGGCCTCAAGACAAAAAAAAATGTGATATCAACATCAACTTTAAAAGGACCAATCAGATTCAAGATGATGATGTCAACCATAAGGGTAAATAGTGGGAAAGGAAAAAACTACTTTTTTTTTTTTATCATATTTTTGACTAATCTTCTTATAAGTTTACTCAAATTTCAAGTGCAGGCACTCGTTAGATGTAGAAATAAATTTTGCATCTAATGAGTACCCACTCTGCATTATTTTGATAGATCCACAATGATATAAAAATGAAAAGAAACATGCATTTTCATGTACTTCCAATTTATCTCACAATGGGTCAATCAAAAGTATGTAGAGTGGGTACTTGTTGGATGCAAAATTTAATTCCACATCCAATGAGTGCCTACACCTGAAATTAGAGTAAACCTATAAGGAGATAAGTCGAGAATATGATAAAAAATAGTTTTATTTCTTTCCCTTTGAAAATTCATAATTCTTATTTATTATTTGAATTGTTATTTTATTATTTTACTTAGGAGCCCCATTTTAGACCTTAATTTTTTTCTAATGTATAGACATTCAAACATAAAACACACAAGTCGTTGGTCACAATTGAAAGCTCCACTCGATAGACTATAAGGCTAACTTGAAATATCGTCTTTCAATTTCCCTCGATAGACCATCAGGCCAATCTGAAAGATAAAATTAAGACAACATTTGAGCACCCCCAATAGGCCATCAAACCAACTTGATTGAATGATATTTTAGTTTCTCCTGATGGACCATTGGGATTTCTCAAAAGTTCTTCTTTCAAATGTGCTCAATGGTTAGGACTAGAATTCAAAATATTGTTTTGTGAAAGTCCCTAACATGGCTTTGGAACTCTTCGAAATATCTTCTTTCGAAAGTCCCCAACAAGCTATCAAGAAATCAAACGTTCATCTCGACTTAAAAAATAGAACAAGTAAAGGCCATAGGTCTTCATTCAAAGGTAATACTTCAAATGTCAATAGGAAAGGGGCTTTCAACCCATTCAAAAAATACTTTGAATTACATAGAGGTCAATTGGCCACTTCGAAGCAACTCTTTGAAGTAATCCACCAAAGGGCCATATCAGTAGCCATTTGAAGTTAAAACTTTGAATGCACATACTTGTTTAACTCAAATCTAGTCTCATTGGATAAATGGCATTATACATAGACCATTCAAAGTAGATCAATCCCACACCATCCAACTTCAAATGCATAATGAATTCCAACTAAATAAACTCTAATGAATGCACAATCCTAGAGGCATGCGACCTATTAATGCAACCATTATACATACATAATCTCCAATGAAATAAGTAATTCAAGCCAAATAAATTCTAAGGCCTTTTAAATTCACCAAGCAAAAATTAAGCTATGCAATGCATTAAACATCCATGAATTCCATTACTCAATTCATTCATAAGCATACTACATCTTAACAATAGAATTATGACATGGATACTACACATAAATATAACAATTTCTTCCGAATAAGTTGGTCCAAGAAAACTAGTGGTTGGCAAGAAATTTTCCACCACGGGGCTTTCACCTTGTTGATCAATATCTTATCACGTTCATTCATAAAGAGGGTTTTTTTAATTATGAAAAATAAATTCAATATATTGTAGGTATTAGGGGGGGGGGATGTGGAGTCTCAAGGGGTTTATAAGTATTGGGTGGTATAAAAGGGGTCTAATTAAAATAAGGGTTTGTTTTATTGGAAAGATGTATTGGGAGGGGGGTTCAATACAAGGATTTTGGGAGGTATTTATCAATATCTAGTGAAATTAGGGGTATTCTTTAATATCCCGTCAACGCAGGCGCTATGTCACAGATTCACTGAGTAAAGACCCCATGTTTTCCACACAACCATAGGCAATCCACTATGAATGCCACCCCTAAGCTGGGCTATGAGGCTACTAGGGTGAAGGAAACAATCTAACAACACTTAGGTCACTCTCCCAATATAATTTCTTTAAGGGTTAGCCAAACTATTTACCACAAAAATCTCTAGGAAACCTTTTAGTTGGCGTAGACATGACACTCCCTTTAACACCCCACACAACACTATGAATATACCATTTCTCTGCTACACAATCCATTAGGTCGACTAGAAGGTCATTCATTTCTCTACTCAATAGTCCCTTAGGAGATTCTCCTCCCTCTTTAGTGTTCTCAATGTGCATAGAAGAAGTCCAATACACTATCTACCTTCAAGTTCAACCCAACAAAATAATTTATTGGTTCTTGAGCAATCGATGAGCAACAATCTACAGGGAATGGGAATAGTTTCCTAGAAAACCCATGGTCTATTCTACTCTATTTCCTTTCATCTCTATCCCATAAGGATCACAATTTTCTCTTCCATATCTCCCCCTGGTCACTTACAAGTTCCCCATTACAATGTCTATGTTAGCATGGGAACACATGAGCGAATATAATAGATCCAATTGATGGAATCAAATCGAATTAATGACCAATAATACAATGTGTTGGACAACTGAGAGGGGGGGTGGGGGGTGAATCAGTTGTTACTGGGCTTAAACAATTATGTTTATTTTAAACTCTTTACACAACATTTAATGACAGTCACAATAATGCAAGGAAGTAAGCAATAGAACATTCAACATCAGTCACACATATGAGATACACAGAGACAGATATTTCCTGAGGAAACCCATACAGGGTAAAAACCTCTTCTTCTTTATATGATAAGTAATCTTTACATTCTTTACATTATCATACATGTGAGCACCAACTCATAATGAGGCTACAACCTCTGTTTTGCAAGCTGCTACTTGCTGAGAGCACCAACTAGAAGGAAGCACCAACTCCTTGGTTTCTCTAGCACCCACTAGAAGGAAGCACCAACTCCCTAAGTGTTCCAGCACCATCTGGATGGAAGCACCAACTTCCAGTCACACAGGAACCAACTTGTATAACAGAGAACAACAGTTCTTCCTTGCACCACCCTGCCACCCTGGTTTCTCTGGCTGCAACCAGATGGAAGCTACAATTCCCTGTGTTCAAGCACCCACTTGAACCTCTGAGGACAACAATCCTCCCTAGCACCTCCCTTCCACCCTAACATAGAAAGTTTTCTATATATAAATTTATCACAGTGATACAATATTTATCATTGGCTTACCAGGCTTATCACTGTTCTGCTATGCTTCTCTTCTCTCCTGTATCAGTGTCTCTCTGTCAGCATCTTCTTGCGTTTTTTATCTTCTATTTTTCTCTACAAGAGCACCTCAGCCATCCTTTACTGCCTCACTTTCTTGCTGCACACCTCCCTTGCGCTTTCTGTGCCTCTGCCTTTTATGCTCTTTGTGCCATGTCCATTCAATGCACCATTCCTTTTCTCTGTGTTTCCACTACTGCACACTCCTCCTTCTACACTCCTTGATCACTCTAAACAACAACAACCCCCATCTCTTCTTTGTTCTGCATACTTATAGTCTCTGTGCACCTTGTGCATGCTATCTCACCATACTTCTGCATGCTCTCTCCATGTCAAGAGCTCTGCCTGATCATCATGGAAACACTTCAACTTCTATGGCAGTTAAACCCATGCGTCCATCATCACTGGGTATTATGTTGAGATTCCTTAGCCTATCTCGCAGTTGAGACTCTTCGTCTTCTCTATCAAAGTCGAGCTGATCCTCTCTGTTGCAGTTACAAGCTTCAACACTCTTCCATCTGTCAATCACTTCTAAGAATAGTTTTCCTTCCATCGGAAGATGCCTCGAGCCTCTTCATCTTCTTTGGCAATCACACTGAGGATTGTTTCATCCCTTTGGCAGAAGCCATCAGTCGTTTCTAGCAGTTACACTCTAAAGTGCAACAATAGCCCTCCAATCATACTTAAATTCACCTGCACCGTTGGATTAGATCCGTAGGATCTTGCGTTTATTTCACATTTTGGCATTTCAGAATTTCGACATTCTTGTGGTGAAGAGTCTCGATTCTCCATGTCCCAAACTCCAAAATGGAGCTTGTCTCTTCGAGCTCTTCTCTACAGCTCTTTGACGATGTGACCTCTGGAAGTGACCAAGGCTTACACCAAAAAGGTGTTTTCACATTTCGGCATTTTGCATTTTGGAATTTCGGGACTCCTTTGATGAAGAGTCTCAACTCTTGACTCTTCCAACTCCTGGTATCCGAACCTATGAAATGGAGTCAGATCAATGGTCCACACTCTTGATGATTCAACGGTTCAGATCTCTTCGTGATTTCGCATATTGCGATTTTGAAATTCTTGATTTGAGAGTTCTTGACAACTCCAAGTCCCGGTAGCCGAAACTCCGAAATGGAGTTGGATCAATGACATTTCGGCGTTTCGTATTTCACCATTTCGAGACTCCTATGGTGAAGAGTCTCAGCACTTAACTCCTCCAACTCCCGGTACTTGAAGTTTCGAAATGGAGTCGGTTCAAAGATCTGGTATTTCGTTGTTTCTCATTTTGACCATTCGACATTTCGACACTCCTATGATGAAGTGTTTCGACACTTCAACTCCCAGTATTCGGGACCCCGAAATGGAGTTATTTCCCAGTCTGTGAAATTCTTTGTTGGTGTGCCTATTTCAGGTTTTAGGTTTTTGAATTTCGGCGATTCGACATTTCGACACTCCTCTGATGAAGTGTTTCGACACTTCAACTTCCGGTATCCGGGACCCCAAAATGGAGTTATTTCCCGGTTTGCGAAATTCTTTGTTGGTGTGCCTATTTTGGGTTTCGGGTTTTCTCATTTCGCGATTCTAGGACTCTTGATGATGAAGAGTCTTGACTCTTCCAACTCCCAGTATCCGAAACTGTCCTCCTGCCTTCAGGATTTCGTAACCCCGCTTCACCTTGCTCTTTAACGAACATGCAAGTTCTCCTGGATCCAACGCCAGTCGGATTTCGGGCTCAGATCTGACGTTCATTGGGAATTCTCAATGGGATCCAAAGATCACTGTTGCTTCTCCTCCCGGGCTTTCATTGTCCCTACTTTGCCATCATTGCATACTATGATCTTGCCATCAATGACAATCACACCTGCCATCAATGATAATCACAACACAATGGACATACCATACTCCAATATGAATGATAAATTCTAATGCATGAAGAGATGGAATAGGAAAAGAGATAACTCGAATATCTATGTAGTTAGAATCCATTGGAAATTGAGTCTTTCACACTCCTCATAGATTGTATTCAATCCTTATGCTTTCATAACCAAGGAAGGGATAATTTCCCACTAACCACCACTTGCATTCAATGATTGGTGGTTGGGATTTTATTAAGGAATATGGTTAAAATATGAAGGCTAGAAGACTTAGGAAAATCAAGATTATTCCTCAACCCCTTAGACACCCTTTTCTCTTCTCCTCTATTCTACTCATAGCTCCTCTAGTTCTCTTCTGTAGCCGACCTTAAACCTTTATATTTATTTTCAAAATAATATTTACATATCTTGAGTATACCATGGAAAATCTGCCTCATGGTATATCAAAAACATATTTATAAAAATACATGCCCAGACATTCTTGGCTTTGAGCTTCACACTAGGAATTCATACAAGATATTTACCTCATCTACACACATGGTCATTTAAAATAAATCGACTCCTGACATTAGGTACAAAACATCCAAAGTTTCAAAACTAGGATATTACATTCCCACCCCCTTAGAATAACACTATCCTCGATGTTCCCTTCTTTCTAGAAATGCTCTGTCTCTTCATTCTTCCATAACATTTCCAATGCCATCCTCTTCATTGCAATTTTGAATGGTTGTTGATTTTATTGGATACCGATGTTTTTGCAATTCCTTTAACTACCTTGGAACACCTCCAAGGTTTTTGGCATTCCAACATATGCCTACAATAATCATCAAAGGAAAAATATGCATGTCATAGTGAATTTTGCAACAATCAAATTCATAAATGAAGAATATATATTATAAACACAAGAAAGCATATGAAATTCATCCCAATACTTACCTATATAAATATATCTCGGTTCCACATGTCTACCATGAGTGAGACTCAACTCACTATCTTCTCTAACACACCTAGGATCTATATTTCCTTCTTGATCCCAACTAGAATATTCAAGTTGCCTCTTCATTTCCATACTCACCATGCTCAGGCATCTTCTTCCCTACTTAACAGTCCCTCGAGCAATCCATCATTTTCCAAGGCTTTAACATGTAAGAAGAGCATGGAATTATAGAGCCTCGTTGCTAGGGTGTATCATTGGAAACCTCTATGCTATAGTCTGAAGGAGATCAAGACATATCACAAGGTTCTCGTTTCATCTTAGTAGCATCCTCCCCATGCTTTCCAACTTACAACTATTGGAAATACTGAGAGGGGGTGGGTGAATCAATATTACCCTTTTTCAAAAATTAGTAATTACTTTGATATTTTATTAATTGCCACAATAGATCAACAATAGGCTTGTATTTAAAATCAATTATATAAATATAATTAACAAGAATTACAAGCTTTTATAAAGAATAGTGAAGGAAATTGATCCTTTTTAGAGCACCAACTCTAGGAGACACAAATCCCCTTCCTCAAGGCACCAACCCTAGGAAGCACCACTCCCTTTTTTTTAGGGCACCAAACCTAGGAAGCACCAACTCCCTTGTCTTTAGGGCACCAACCCTAGGAAGCACCAACTCCCTTATATTTTAGGGCACCAACCCTAGGAAGCACAAACTCCCTTATCTAGTAAAGGATACAAATCCTTCCTTTCTCCTCCCTTCCACCCTCACTACACTAGTATCATCAGTTCCTCTTTTTGGACTCTACTTTTGTTTTGATCTTCTGATATGGACTAAATAGACACTTCTTCTTCACCGTTCTTTCTTGCTTATATAGTTTTCCAACTGTTGTGACTGTTGAAGCATTGTGTCCCTTTATTTGGACCATCACACCTCTTCATTTAAATTAACAATAATAACATTTATTTTTCTCCATTATTATTCAAACATTATCATGAAAGATTTTCAATTTAGTGAGAGTGATTTTCATAAATCGATCACTCATATGGATCAATTTCATTTTAACTCGATCCCATGCCTCTTTATTTCATTCTCAATTTACGTTGGTTAGATATAAGCTTTTTGATTAGATTTTTTAATGTATTGCAAGTATTGTATTACTTAAGATAAATCAGGACAAATTGCATATCCTATCTGGTTCGACGTTCCTTCTTGACCGAGATAAATTTACTATTATGTGTGTTAAATTTCGCACAAAAACACTTTGGGACCTCTATTCCATATGACCATAGGCGGTGGCTAGGAATTAAGACAAACATGTGCTTAATCTCTTATCAATATACATGGTCACATTTTAATTGCATGTTGAGATGAACGGTTCTCGTTTACTTTGGAACTTCACCCTTCAGTGCTTCAGGTAGTTGCTGGTAGGAGAAATTGGATATCCCCGAAGGACATACTCCAGTAGTGACATAGCTTTATAATGTCACTGTTGATGTGGCAATGACTGAGTGGATGCCATGTGTCACCTAGATTCATGACTTACGTATACCTAAATTGCCAACTGGACCTTGACACTTGTCACCATCTAATTTCACCACGTGTCCTTGTTGACGTGGTCTTGCTGATGTGGATCTCCTGAAGTGTCATATGTCTTTCCCCTTTGGATCATATATCGAACGGTTTTAGTTTTCACCTAAATTATTTATCCAACGACCCTCGTTCACTTCGGGACTTTGGGGCTCCGACCTTCGGGTGAACTTACATGTTTTAGACCCCTTTTCGCTGAAGTGGTCAATGCCGAAGTTGGCCACCGTTGGACCCGCCTATACTCATCCAATGGTTACCATGCATTTCCCAGATCTAATGGCCCTCATTCACTTCGAGAATTTAGGGCTCCAGCCTTCGGGTGACCTTATATGTTTTAGACCCCTTTTCACCGAAGTGGTCAACACCAGAGTTGACCATCTCCTTTTCTCTACTGTGATTTGATGGTTCCAATGTTTTACTCCAGATCAATGGTTGACGAAAGTTTGTGTCTTCAGGGATTTAGCCTTCGGGTAAACTTACAAATTATTGGCTTCTTTTCACCAGAGTGGTCAATGCCAGAGTTGACCATCTCCTTTCTTTTACTGTGATCTGACGGTTCCAATGTTTTGACTCCAGATCAACGGTTGACGATAGTTTGTTTAATCCGAGACTCTGGGATATTTATGGCTTACACTATCCTTCCACTAAACTCGATCAGATGGTCAAGAATTCATCCAAAGTCCTTCGTTGATCTAATGAATGGCAAAATTTTGTGACTATGTGAGTTCGTTCCTCTGCCTTATCTCCAATGTCCTGAAACTTACGCTATCCTTCCACTTGGATTTGATCAGTGGTTCTAACTGATCTGATGGTTGCAATTACTTCCGAAATTTGAATGGATGATTAGATTTCCATGATTCTTCACATGGGTTTCTTTTGTGTAGGCTTTGGCTTCTGCGTGATATGACGCTTCAAGATTTTCCTGAGATGTATATCAATGGAGATGCTTCTTTCTTGATTTTTTTGGAGTTTTACTGTGGGGATTTCAACCTCGATAACGTTTCTGCAATGCACTCTCCCTTTTGAGCTTTGATTAATGTCCTTCCTTCTGAGATTTGGGTTTATACTGGATTCTTTTGCACCCTGTTGACATCAATGACAATATCGTACCATGTGTCCAACATTCTCCCCCTTTGGCATTGATGGAAACCTTTTGTTTTTGAAATATTTTTATTTATGCTGCTTATCCATTTCCTCCCTCTTTGACAACAATGATAGAAATGATCTTTCTTCACTCCCCTTGTGGAAATTCTCCCCCTGACCATGTTCCCCTTTTCTTCTGATACAATTTTTATGGTTTTAATGAGGTTTATGAATTACTGCCAATTTCTGTCGAAGATTTTTGAAAGTACTCCTGGGAAAAGGTTTTGTGAATATGTATGTAATTTGTTCTTTGGTGTCTACATACACTATTTTAACCACTTTTTGGGTAACCTGATCTCTTAGAAAATGGTGTTTAATTGGGATGTGTTTGGTTTTAGAATGAATTACTAGATTTTTTTAGATACTTATGGCACTAGTGTTATCACAATTAATAGTGATGAGATTATCATATCTTATTTGTAAATCTTCTAATGTTTGCTTCATGCAAAGAACTTGTGTGTAGCAAGATGCAACAATAATGTATTATTCCTCTGTTGTAGATAGTGATGTGGATGTTTTTATCTTACTTAGCCATGATTCCAGACATTTTCCTAGACAAAATGTTCCTCCATTGGTGCTTTTCCTATCATCTATACTATCGGCTCAATCTGCATCTGTGTATGCAATTATATTGAAGTCTTTATCTTTTGGATACCATAATCCAAGTTCTAAGGTGCCTTTAAGATGTCTGAATATTCTCTTTACCACTTTTAAGTGAGTTTCTTTAGGTACATATTGAAATCTCCCCATGAGTCCTACAACTTGTATGATGTCAAGTCTTGTTGTTGTTGAATAGAGCAAACTTCCAACCATTGATCTGTAAATCGTTTGGTCCACTTTTGGTGAGTCATATTCTAGGCTTAGTTTACATCCAATGACCATGGGAGTACTCATAGGTTTACTGTCTTCCATTTGGAATTTCTTTATCATTTCCTTGATATATTTGGCTTGGGAAACAAATATTCCATTTTCTATTTGATTTACTTGTAAACCTAAGAAGAAGGACAATTCTCCCAGCATAGACATTTCAAATTCTTCTTGCATTTTGGTTGTAAACTTTCTACTTAGTGTAGTAAGATTACTTCCAAATATGATGTCATGTACATATACCACCACAACAATCATGTTTTGATCCTCAATTTTGATGTATAAGTTGTTGTCAGTAGTCCCTCTCTTATATCCTTGTTTTTGTAGGTACTAATCAAGCCTTGAGAACCATGCTTTGGGGGCTTGTTTAAGACCATACATGGCCTTTTTTAGCTTGCACACATAGTCCTAATTATCTGTTAACATAAATCCTTCTGGTTTCTCAACATATAATTCTTATTCTAGTGTTCCATTAAGGAATGCTGACTTGACATCCATCTGAGAGATTTTGAAATTTTTGAAGCATGCAAATGCCAGGAACATTCTGATGGCCTCAAGTCTTTATACTAGAGAGAAAGTATCTTCAAAATCAATACCTTCCACTTGGGAATATCCTTTGCAAACTAATTTGGCATTGTTCTTTATAATATCCCCATTTTCATTTAGTTTTCTCTTGAAGATCCACTTGATTCCTACCACATTCTTGTCCTCGGGTCTTGGAACTAGTTCCCAAGTTTGGTTCTTTTCTATTTGGTCTGGTTATTCATTCATTGCTTTTATCCAATCTTTACTTTTTCTAGCTTCTTTAAATGACTTATGTTCTATTAGCGATAACATTGCTTGTTCTGAGTCAAAAGTGAGTTTCCTTCTTGCTTCCATTCCTGCATTTTTATCTCCAACAATATGACTTTCAGGATGATTCTTTTGAACTCTTTTTGATGGAGCTTTTGGGAAGGGTGTTTTTTCATTGATTTCTTCATCAATATATGGTTCATTTCCCTATGTTTCATTATCATCATCTTCTTGTTGATATTTTACATCATCATCTTCTTGTTGATATTTTACATCATCATCTTCTTGTTGAGATTTTTTATCAATGTCTTGGGATATGCTCTTTTTTCGATAATCTATCTTTACATTGGCACTTTTCACTATATTTAGTAGTCTAAGATTATAACATATGTATGATTTCTTATAAGATGAATACCCTAAAAATATTCCTTCATCAGATCTTGGATCAAACTTTCCTAAGTTATCTTCATCATTCTTAATGTAACATTTACTTCCAAAAGTTCTAAAGTGTTTTACAGATGCTGGCCTCCCAAACCATATTTCATAAGGGGTTTTGTCATGGTTGGGTCTCAAATGAGCTTGATTGAGTATGTGGACTACTGTGTAGATTGTATATGTCCAGAACTTGTCTGGAATCTTGGCTTCATTTAACATGGTTCTTGCAACTTCCTGAACTGTTCTATTTTTCCTTTCTACCACTCCATTCTGTTGAGGAGTCCTGGAAGCTGAAAAATGTATTTTGATACCATGATTTTCATAGAATTGAATGAAATCTTTAGAGGTGAATTCTCCTCCATTGTCTGATATCTGACATTTAATTTTGAGATCTGTTTCATTTTCTACAAGGGCTTTATATGTTTTAAACTTCTCAAAGGCTTCTGATTTTTCTTTTAGAAAGTATACCCAGGTCAATCTTCTGTAATCATCAACAATAAACATAAAATATTGTTCACCATAAGTACTTTTAGTTTTGGTAGGTCCACATAGATCTTTGTGAATAAGTTCTAATGGTTTTGTTGTAGAATGCTCTTTTGCTTTGAACCTAACTCTTGTTTTCTTTCCTATTTGACAATGTTTACAAATAGAATATGAATGATTAATCACTTTTGGCAGGTCCCTAACTGCCTCTTTCTTGTTGGCTTTGATAAAGTTGTCAAATATTAAATGTCCCAAACTTCTATGCCATAGCCATCTTTCATCTACTTGGCTTAAACCCCATTTTTCTTCTTATCTATATTAAGGATGTACACATTGCTAGATGTTCTTGGTGCAACTACCACTAGCTTTCCAGTGTCCTTTTTTCTGATCTCACATTTATGAGAATCAAAATTAAGTATGTGAACTTGATCACATGTATGACTTACACTTAGGAGATTAGGTTTGATATTTTCTACCATAAGTACATCTTCTGCTTTGGTTTTATTATTTCCTAAACTGACAGTGCCTTTTCCCATTATTTTGGCTGACATATTATCTCCAAAAGTTACTTTTCCTTTTCCTTTCTTCTTTAACTTGAGAAATTTGATTTGATCTCCTGATCCAGGGGATCAAATTTTGCTCAAAATTCAAAGTGCTCGGAATTGCTTCAAATCGAATGGGAGTGTATGCCTCATCGTCATGAACCTAACGCAACTCGTTTGGGTTCAAATGGACATTGGATGAGAGAGATATCGCGTTCTGTTCAAAATGACAAACATGCAAAAAAAATGTGTTGACTGTACAGTCTGTACGGATGCTGATGTGGCAGGCCGTACGACACGTGGTAGGGCCGTACGACACATGGCAGGTGTTGGTTGGCAGGATTGTGGACGAGTTGGCATTTGACACATGTAATTAATGGCGAATGAAATGCTGACACATGTCCCACTCAGTGGCCGCCACATGTCACCCTGACATTGGTTTAAAATTATGTTGTTGGCCGGATTCGACCCCGCGACCTCCGGGCAGGGGTAACGCTTTGGGAAGGGCTGCCCAACCAGCATGCCACCATTTGGTTCTTATAATATATATGGCAAAATTTTTATTTAAATTGAAATGTATTGTATGTTGGGGCACAGACCGGGCTGGGGCTTAGCCCCGGCCCCCGATCCTATGTGTATACAATGTAACCATCGTTACCATATGCGCGCCCTCCGACCATTTATCATATAGCCTTTTCATATGAGCCCCGGTCTTATGTGTATACGATGTGAGCATGGACGCGCCTTTTCTGACCGTTTTAAACTTTGTCCCTTTATATATATGTGCGCGGTCGTATGGTGCTTCATATGCCCATATGCCTTAGACGGTTAAGGGGCAGCGCGTAACCATTCTACAGTTTGTATCGGTTGCGCGGTTGCGTCCGGTGCTAAGTTTTAACACATAAAAACATGTGGGGGCTAGGTTGAGGCAACAAGGGTGCATTTTGGCGATCCAGAGACAAGAAGTTTGAAGGGGAACTTCCAGGAAGCCTATCTTCTTCAATTTTTGGTCAAACGAGGTGCCAAAAAAGACCAGCTAGGGGTTTTTGGACGTTCTAAAGCCATTGGAGTGATCTATTTGGCATTTTGAGCATTGTAAAGCACATATTTGAGCACTTTGATCAAATAATACAAAAGATCCATTGGAAGCTGGACTAGGAGATGTAGCCCAAGAGAGGGGTGAACTCCTTTATCATTTGCTGTGTTATGTGTTTTCTGTTCACTGTTTATTGCTGCTGTTTATATGCATCTTGAATGAGTAATTTCTATAAAAATTGTGTTGCAAAATTGATCCATTTGCATTTTAACACATGAATTAAATCTTGCAAATATTTTCAAGAATACAAGTCTTCTTCAATTTTAGATCAAGTTGGTATCAGAGCATAGGTTTTTGAAGACTTGATTATTTGCAAGTGTTTTATTTTATGATGCTCACAAGGTTGAAACTCACAAGAGGAAAAGGTCAACTTGTAGAGCCAAGTTCACATCCTTCAAGAAGGAGGATTATATCATCACCGCAAGTTTCAAGGAGGCATTCACCAAGTATGGCTCATGAAGAGAGTCATGAACATATTCCTACAGAAGATGAAGATCTCAGAAAGGCTATCATGGAAATGAGAGAAATGATGAAACTCTTGATGGAAAGGAATACAAGGTTGCAAGGTGAAGGCTCCAACCCTTCAAATCACAAGGGAGGCAGTGGTGATAAAACTCCAAATAGAAATGGAGGGAATGGTGCTTCTCCACCACCCTCACCTCCATCTTCTTCTTCTTCTTCTTCTTCTACCAGTTCAAGACCTCTTCCAAATTCTCCAAAAGGACATGGTAAAACTCCTTCAAAAATTCCTTTGTTAAAGCTTGATATTAAATTCAAATTGCCAATGTATAATGGAGAGGTAAATGATGAGAAATTAGATAATTGGATTCGTCAGATTGAGGTGTATTGTAGGATACAAAAAATTTAAGATGATGAAACTAAGATTCAACTTTCTTCTTTAAGATTGGATAGTGCANTGCAGCACTCATTTGGTGGGAATCCAAGACTCAAGAGGACATGAACAAACATGGTAAAATTTTAACCTCTTGGAATGATTTTATTGTTGCAATTAAAAGACAATTTTACCCATTGGCATATATGCAAAAAGCTACTATGGATTGGCAAAATTTTAGACAAGCTAAAGGAAAAAATGTGCAAAGCTTTAATCAAGAATTTAGGATAAGAGCTTTGGTTTTGGGAATATATTTGTCTTCTCAAGAAACTTTACTCAAATACATTGGAGCTTTACATAGTTATTTGAGACATACAATACTCATGTTTAATCCTTCAAATCTAGATGAAGTTTGTGTTCAAGCCACTCATTTGGAAGCAAGAGGAAGGAATGAAACTCATGAGGGTAGAAAGAAGCCTTTCAGTCATGGAGACAAAGGAAAGAGGAAGTTCAAGGGAAATGGCAAAAAGAATGCTGTTGTTAAGAAAGAGGGAGAAAAATTTACATGCAAACATTGTTCAAAAGATGGCCATGATGAAGACCATTGTTGGAAACTTCATCCTGAAAGAAGACCCAAAAAGTTTGGCAACAAAGGGAAGTCAAAGACTGTTGCAACCATACAACATGATTTAAGTTCTGATTCGGGTGATGAAACAAAGATCACAACCATGGGTTATCAAGGTAATGGTTCTATTGCAAGTACTAGTTCTTCAAGTAACAATAATCTCAATGTACCTCGACAAGAAAAAGAGAGAATTGAACTTTTTCACATAAGGGTTGTTTCAAAGCATACCAAAATAGATACTCTATTTGATACTGGATCTCAAGCAAACCTTATATCTGAAGACACTATTAAGCAATTAAAATTGGAAACAATTCCACATCCTAAGCCATACCCTCTTGGTTGGAGATGTGATAATGCTAAATTACAGGTGACAAGAAGGTGTAAACTTAGGTTTGCTATCACTGCAAATTTTATTGATGAGGTAGAGCTTGATGTTATTCCTTTGGATATTTGTGGTATTGTGTTGGGAAGCCCATATTTATATGATAGAAAAGCTATTTTTCATCATCATGAGAATAAGTATCACTTGTTTAAGAATGGAGTTGAGTACATTGTTAGAGCCCATACAAAGAAGATAAATTTATCACTTGTAAATGTGGGACAAATGAAGAGATTAGTCAATGCTAGCAAGAATTTTGTTCTCTTAATGATTAAACCCAAAGATGATATTGAAAACAAAGTTTTCCAATGTTGTGATGCAAAGTTAAAATCTGATCTATATGAGGTTGTTAATCAATATGATGAGATGTTTAAGGAACCAAAGGGATTACCTCCAAAAAGGGGTATCCAACATGAAATTCAATTGCAGCAAGATTGTCCTCTTCCAAACATTGGTATGTATAGGATGCCGGTCATGGAGAATGCTGAAATTAAAAAACAAATCCAAAAGTTTCTCGACAAAGGGGTCATTGTACCAAGCACATCGCCATGTGGATCTCCAATTGTGTTAGTGCCAAAGAAATATGGTACATGGCGTATGTGTGTTAATTTCAGGGCTTTGAACAAGATTACAGTAAAGAATCGTTATCCTCTTCCTAGAATCGATGATTTGCTTGATCAATTGAAAGATGCTAAATATTTTACTAAGTT
>JASDQU010099881.1:701128-712438 GCA_032191745.1 Picea mariana | reverse complement strand
GATAATCTTTTGTATCATCTTGGCAAGCTATGTATTCCACAGGGTGAAAGAATCAACATAATAAGAGAAGCCCATTCTTCTCTTATTGCTGGTCACTTTGGTGTAGGCAAGACAGTGGCTAATTTGCAAAGGTACTGCTATTGGCCTAAAATGAATGAAAGTGTTTCAAGATATGCTCGAGGATGTTCATTATGTGCCACAAGCAAACCTAGCAATCAAAAGTTGGGTTTGTATACTCCACTTTCGGTTCCTTCTCGTCCTTGGGAAAATATTTCTATGGACTTTGTAGGAGGTCTACCTATGTCTAAACAAAATCATGATTATCTTTATGTTTTCGTTGATCGATTTAGCAAAATGTGTATTTTGATGCCTTGTAAGAAGCAGGTTGCAGCTGAGAAAACGACACAAATGTTCTTTCAAAATGTTTGGGTACATTTTGGATTGCCTAAATCCATTATTTCTGATCGGGATTCTCGATTTATTGGAAGTTTTTGGTCGAGTTTATGGGCACTCATGGAGACCAAACTGAAAAAGAGCACAACTTTTCATCCACAAACTGATGGTCAGACAGAAGTGGTAAATAGAACAATGGTGTATCTTCTTCATGGTTATTGCAGGAAGCATCTTGAACTTTGGGATGAGCATTTACACTACATTCAACATGCTTACAATCGAGCTAAGCACTCTTCAACTCAAACATCACCATTTGAAGCATGTTTTGGCTATTTGCCCAAATCTCCTTTAGATTTTATCTTTGGGAAGGATATTGCTATTGATGGTCAATATGACATTGATAGGGCTGAAAAGTTCATTGACCAAATTCAGTCAATACATCAAATGGTACAAGAGCAATTGGAAAAGAGTCAAGCCAAGTACAAGACAAGACATGACAAGCATCGTTTTGATCACAGTTTCCAAGTTGGAGATGAAGTTTGGCTTTACATTAGTAAGGAGAGGCTTAAAGGAGAAGGTAAAAAATTGAAACCAATTCGATATGGTCCTTTCAAGATTCTTGACAAGATTGGTAACAATGCCTTCCGTTTAGATTTGCCTCCTTATATGAAAATGTATGCAGTTGTTAATGTTGAGAATTTGAAATTGTATGAGCCTCATTTGATGATGATCAAGGAGAGCATGTTCAGATTCCTTCTATAGATGATTTCTCCTCAGAATATCTTACAGAACTGCATGAAGACACAATCCTTGACAGGAGAATGCGAACTTCAAAACGAGGACATGTGGAGTATCTTCGAGTTGGTCTTAAAGGTATAAATCCAAGCAAAGCCAAGTGGATTGAGGTTGGAAAGGTGAGGGAGCTATACCCTCATCTTCAAATAGACTGAAAATAGTCTTTTGGAGGTCCAAAAGCTTTCCAATGGGGAGGTGTGATCCAGGGGATCAAATTTTGCTCAAAATTCAAAGTGCTCAGAATTGCTTCAAATCGAACAGGAGCGTAGGCCTCGTCGTCATGAACCCAATGCAACTTGTTTGGGTTCAAACAAACATCAGATGAGAGAGATATCACGTTCTGTTCAAAATGACAAACATGCAAAAAAAATGTGCTGATTGTACAGTCTGTACAATACGTACGGATGCTGATGTGGTAGGCTATACGACACGTGGAAGGGCCATATGACATGTGGCAGGTGTTGGTTGGCAGGATTATGGACAAGTTGGCATTTGACACGTGTCATTAATGGTGAATGAAATGCTGACACGTGGCCCACTCAGTGGACGCCACATGTCACCCTGGCATTGGTTTAAAATTATGTTGTTGGCCGGATTCGACCCTGCAACCTCCGGGTAGGGGTAACTCTTTGGGAAGGGCCGCCCAACCGGCGCGCCACCGTTTGGTTCTTATAATATATATATAAAACATTTTGTTTAAATTGAAATGTATTGTATGCTGGGGTGCGAACTAAGTCAAGGCTTAGCCTCGACCCCCGGTCCTATGTGTATACAATGTAACCACCATTACCATATGTGTGCCCTCCGACCATTTATCATATATCCTTTTCATATGAGCCCTGGTATTATGTGTATACAATGTGACCACAGGCACGCCTTTTCTGACCATTTTAAACTTTGGCCCTTTATATATATGCGCGCGGTCGTATGGCGCTTCATATGCCCATGGGCCTTAGACGGTTAAGGGCCAATGCGTAATCGTTCTACAGTTTGTATTGATTGTGCAGTTGCATCTGGTGCTGAGTTTTAACACATAAAAGCGCGTGGGGGCTAGGTTGAGGCAACAAGGGTGCATTTTGGCGATCCAGAGACAACAAGTTTGAAGGGGAACTTCCGAGAAGCCCATCTTCTTCAATTTTTGGCCAAACAAGGTGCCGAAAAAGCCTAGCTAGGGGTTTTTGGATGTTCTGAAGCCATTGGAGCCATCTATTTGGAATTTTGAGCATTGTAAAGAACATATTTGAGCACTTTGAGAAAATAATACAAAAGATCCATTGGAAGCTGAACCAGGAGATGTAGCCCAAGAGAGGGGTGAACTCCTTTATCATTTTCCGTGTTATGTGTTTTTTGTTCATTGTTTATTGCTGCTGTTTATATGCATCTTGAATGAGTAATTTCTATAAAAATTGTGTTGCAAAATTGATCCATTTGCATTTTAACACATGAATTAAATCTTGCAAATATTTTCAAGAATACAAGTCTTCTTCAATTTTAGATCATCTCTAGTCATGTGTTTGGAACATCCACTGTTTATATACCACTGAAATCCTTGATTTCTCACATATAAGGCTATATTGCACTCTGTTTTCTTTTTCTTCCATACTTTTGATTATTGGCAATATTTATCCTTTTATCATATTTTGACAATCTGCATTCACTAGCTTTATGACCATAGTTGTTGCATTTGTAACATTCAACATTGTAGTCCTGTAAGGGAGAGAAGGAGTTACAATTTCTTATTTTTTCATTATCCTTATTATTTCCATATCTTTGAACATTTCTTGGATTGTATTCTTTATAATCTTTACAATGTATTTCTTTATGTCCAAAATTTTTGCAGGAATAACAATAACCAAGGAAGATCTATTGATTTCTGTTGGAGTAATTCCTTCTGATGATTCTATTGTTGTCGTTATATTTTTCATTAGTAGAAGGTGCAAATTTCTATTTATTTGAGATAGTTTCAAATGGTATTGTTCTTGTTTTGTTTTCTTTTCTATTTATGGGTTTCTTAAGAACATCTGCATAGTTGATTTTGTCATTTTCCCGTTCTGTAGAGGGATCATATCCTAGTCATGTATTATCATTTGATGATATCTGACTGCTAAGAATGTTATTCAATATTTTTGAAGTGTTTTCAAACTTAGACTTAACATCTTCTTTTTCTAGTTTCCCTTTTAGTTGAAATATTTCATCCTCCAATATCTTACACATTTGTTGTTTTTCACTGAGTTCTTTATTCAATATTTCTTATTTTCTTTTAGTTTCTTGGAGTTAAGTTTTTAACTTAATAATCAATTGTTCCGACTCACTATTGGTTTTGGAAACTTCCTTCTCTCTTTATTTAGTATCTTCTTCAATATCTAGAAGCTCTTCCCTTAGTAACTTGTTTTTACTTTTTATTTTTTCTTAGTTCTTCAATTACATGAAGGAATCCTTCTTCGAAGTTCACTTCTTCTTCATCTTCCAAATGATTATCATCTTGAGTTTTTATTCCCATAAATAGAAGCTCTGGCTCATGTTCTTCATTTTCTTTCAATGAGCTACAATCTTCTTGGGTAAAGAACATTTTCTTGTAGCACTTCTTTTTATGATTAGTTTTTCTTGTCTTTTGATTTTTGAAGGTTCCTTCATCATCCCTTTCCTCCTACTTAGGATAGGGACATTTATTTGCAAAGTGTCCAATTTTTCCACAGTTGAAACATATTAGAGGAATCTTTCCTTTGTATTTCCTAGTCCCTTTCTTGAGTTTCTTTATGAAGTTGGCAGTTTCTTCATCAGATAAATTTAATAAATCGTCATTGGTCTTTTTCTCCTTGCTCATATTTGTCTTAGATGCTTTAAAGGCTGTTTCTCTTTTTGATGCCTTTTTGTTCCCCATTCTCATCTCATATGCTGTAAAAATTCCATGAAGCTGATCTACTGTGAGTTTGTCAAGTTCTGGCCTATCTTTAATTGTAGAAATATTGACATCATATCTCATAGGTAATGACCTTAATATCTTTTGTACAATAGGTTTATCAGTAAGTTATTCTCCTTCTGCTCTGATTGAATCAACTACCTCATCTACCCTATGAAAGTATTCAACAATGTTCTCTTCTTCTTTCATTTTCAAATTTTCAAATTGAGTTCTATAGGTTTGTAGTTTGGCTTCTTTGACTTTGTTGTATCCTTCATATACAACTTCCAATTTGTCCCAGATTTCCTTAGCTGACTTACAATGCATAACCTTCACACATATAGAATTTTTCAATCATCCAAGAATGACATTAACTGCACTTGAGTTGTCATTGCAACTTTTCTTTCCTGTAGTATCTGTGGGTGGATTTGCTGGTGTAGTGTAAACATATACAACATATTTGCAGACATCAAAACCAAAAGCCAACATGAAGATTTTCATTCTTATTTTGTAGAGAGCATAGCCACCTCCATTGAACAATGGTGCTTTGTTGGAAGATATTCCCTCTTGTTGATCCATTTCTTTCAGGATCTATCTTCTAGTTATTAGACTATGCTGAAGGCACTGGATCTGATACCAATTGTTGGAAATATTGAGAGGGGGATGGGGGGGGGTGGGGGCGTGAATCAATGTTACCCTTTTTCAACAATTAGTAATTACTTTGATATTTTATTAATTACCACAATAGCTCAACAATAGACTTGTATTTAAAATCAATTATATAAATATAATTAAGAGGAATTACAAGGTTTTATAAAGAATACTGAAGGACACCGATCCTTTTTAGAGCACCAACTCTAGGAGACACAAATACCCTTCTTCAGGGAACCAATCCTAGGAAGCACCAAATCCCTTATCTAGTAAAGGATATGAATCCTTCCTTGCTCCTCCTTTCCACCCTCATTGCGTCAGTATCATCAGTTCCTCTTCTTTGACTCTGCTTCTGTTTTGATCTTATGATATGGACTACATAGACACTTCTTCTTCACCGATATTTCTTGCTTATATAGTTTTCCAAATGGTGTGAGCATTGAAGCATTGTGTCCCTTTATTTGGACTATTACACCTCTTCATTTAAATTAACAATAATAACGTTTTTTTTTCTCCATTATTATTCAAGCATTATCGTGAAATATTTTCAATTTAGTGAGAGTGATTTTCATAAATCGTTCACTAATATGGATCAACTTTGTTTTAAATCGATCCCATGCCTCTTTATTTCATTCTCAATTTATGTTGATCAGATAAAAGAGTTTTGATTATCTTTTTTAATGTATTGCAAGTATTGGATTACTTAAGATAAATTAGGACAAAGTCCAGATACTATTTGGTTCAACGTTCCTTCTTGATCGAGATAAATTTCTTATTCTGTGTGTTAAATTTAGCACAGAAACACTTCGGGACCTCTGTTCCATATGATCCGAGGTAGTGTCTGGGCGTTAATACAAACATGTGCTTAATCACTTATCAAGATCAATTATCACATTTTAATTACACGTTGAGATGAACAGTTCTTGTTTACTTCGGAGCTTCGCCCTTCGGTGCTTCGATTAGTTGTTGGTAGGAAAAAATGGATATCTCCGAAGGACATACTCCTATAGTGACATAGCTTTCTCACATCACTGTTGATGTGGCACTGTTTGAGTGGATTCCACGTGTCACCTAGATTCATGACTTATGTATACCTAAAGTGCCAATTGGACCTTGACACTTTTCACCATCTGATTGCACCACATATCCTTGTTGACGTGGTCTTGTTGATGCGGATCTCCTGAAGTGTCATATGTCCCATTTGGATCATATATTGTACATTTTTAGTTTTCACCTAAATTCTTGATCCAACGACCCTCATTCACTTCGGGACTTTGAGGCTGAACTTAAATGTTTTAGACCCCTTTTCACCGAAGTGGTCAGCGCTGAAGTTGACCACCATTGGACCTACCTATCCTCATTAACAGTCACCATGCATTGCCTAGATCTGATGGCACTCATTCACTTCGAGAATTCGGGGCTCCGGCCTTCGGGTGAAATTACATGTTTTAGACCTCTTTTCATTGAAGTGGTCAACACCAGAGTTGATCATCTCCTTTCCTCTACTATGATCTGACGGTTCCAATGTTTTACTCTAGATCAATGATTGATGTTAGTTTGTGACTTCATGGCTTCGACCTTTGGGTAAACTTACCTGTTCTTGGCTTCTTTTCACCATAGTGGTCAACATTGAAGTTGACCATGTCATTTCCTTTACTATGATATGATGGTTCCAATGTTTTCACTCCAGATCAACGGTTAATGATAGTTCATTTAATCTGAGACTCCAAGATATTTGTGGCTTGCACTGTCCTTCCACTAAGCTCGATCGGATGGTCAAAAATTCATCTGAGGTCCTTCCTTGATTTAAAGGATGGCGAAGTTTCAAGACTTCATGAGTTTGTTCCTTTGAATTATCTCCAATTTCCCAAAACTTACACTATCCTTCCACTTGGCTTTGATTAGTGGTTCTAACTGATTTGATCGTTGTGATTACTTCCGAAATTTGAATGGACGATTAGATTTCCATGATTCTTCAGACGGGTGTCTTCTATGTAGGATTTGGATTTTGCATGATCTGAGGGTCCAAGATTTTCCCGAGAATTATATCAAAGGAAAATATTCTTCCTTGATTCTTTTGGAGTTTTACTTTGGGGATTTCAATCCCGATAACGTTTCTACAATGCACTCTCCCTTCTGAGCTTTGGGTTTATACTGGATTCTTCTGCACCCTATTGAAATCAATGAAAATATTGTACCACTGTGTCCAAAAACAACAACCATCATATGTCCTTACTAGACAGATCTAATGCCTTACCATAAGATGTCATCATAAACAAATCAATCTAAAATTTGAATTTGTTTCTCATAGAAGCTAGATTCCAGAACTGTGAGATTCGTCTCATAATGTTTGGCCTTTGCATGTAGTAGAAACCGATGTTAATTATGGACTTACACTCATTACCATATCCAAGACATATCTATCTGTAATTTTTTCTCCCTAATAGAATTTTTATTCAGCTAAACAATTGTAAGTACTCATGCATACAACCTTCCATTGCAACATTCAAAATAACACATAAATATATCCTAGAATTATGACACACTAATAATTTAATCACTTTAGCGATCAACATATAAAATGCAATGAAATATTATTCACTATATATGTGTTACTAACACAACAATCATTCACACAATGCAATCAAACATTTGTGTAATCTTCATGCTGCTACTTTCACTGCTTAACAGTCCCTTAGGAAAACTGGAAGGAATTTCCCTTCTTTGTTCAACAGTTCCATAGGAAATCCTTCCATGAAATTCAGTTACATGAATTCATTATTAGTGAAATATTGCATTTATATAATGAAATCAAACAAGAATACCATAATGTCATCCCATGTGATTTACCATGACAAGTTCAACACCTCAACACATCACCTAGCCATTTTCCCTACACATGTTAAGTGATATGGAATCCTCCCTCTTCAACCCAAATACAACACCAAGGATATACCCTTTCTTTGCTAAACAACCCCTCAAGTGTACTAGAAGGTATTTCCTTTCTTTGCTCAATAGTCCCCTAGGAAAACGTTCCCCTTATTTGGTTCTCTTAGTGGTGGAAAGAGCGTTACAGTACCATATATTGACACAAGAAGGGAGACCATGGGATACTAGTGCAATGATTTAGGTTCCCCAAGTCCAAAAAAATACGGCCTCACACATGGCATCCAATTTCATAACACAAGTATGCTTACTCATTCACTCTTATTATTACCTCTTAACTAGCTCAATCATGGCATACTATCATATGAATGCATTAACATATTTTAAACAATCGTTACATCTCCAATGCTTCCTACCTTTACCATATCTTTCCTTAGGTATCAAACACATGAATGCATTTAGATGTCAACATAAACATATTAATTAAGATATCAGAGAATAATTGAAGGAATTCTTACCCAATTCCATTTAGCACACATGCAATATTTTTATAACCAATTTTATACATGTATGGTTTCCATCAACATCTCTAATGTTACTTGATCAGTTGACGCCTCATGAGAACTCATAGGATCCGTTCAACAACCTCTTGAAAATAATATCCTTGTTCTTATCTTTTCTCACGAGGTTGACTATTATATGCAACAACAACATTAACATCAACATCTTCAACTGTTCTTGGTTATACAACAAATAAGCAACCACATTAGACAACATGCCATACTCATGCATATATAACAACATACCACTATTAGTTAATATGAAATATCACAAATATGCTAAAGCATATCTACATACACATTCTACTACATACTATCCCTCAATATATCCACTAGTAAATATGCATTCTAGTGATATTACTCTTTTGTGTTTCAATATAAATCCTATGACTTACTCATTTATACATAGTAGCTTTCTCAATCTAGAGAAATATAAATAGTACAACAAGAGAAAAGTTTAAGAAATTATCTTTCCCAATTTCTTGACATAGCTTGGAACTCCATAGCATATTCGATCTACACAATGGACTCACTATGATTAACATAATATATCGTTAGCTATGATATTCTCACCAAAGTAAGAATACTTAATTCAATCAAATAAAACTATACTTGCTACTTTAAAAGCATACAACGCTACTCTACAAACAAAGGGGAGTTTAGGGTGAGAGAAGCATCATCATTATCACCTCTTCCTTGATGGCCATATGCATCATTACTATTGCAACCGTTTCTTTAAATTTTGCAATGCTCTTGATGCCTTGTCGAACTTTGGAATCTATTATCCCCTAGCCTAGGGATAACTAAGGAGATCATGTCTCGATGATCATAGGTCCTAGACATGGAGTGCCAAGAGCCAAAAGACTTAAGCATGGCCCCAGAGAGCCCCTCTTTTCTTCAATGCAGTCCACATATCACCAAAAACAATATTCATCACACTGGCTTGGTCCTAAAATGACAATGAGTCTTTCTCCAAGAGGTAATAAGTCTGGGTATCATGGTATGTATCGCTCCGATTTTAAAAAATTTAAACATGTTGCATTGAATCTTTTTGGATTTCATAATGTTTGCTTGAATTTATGCTCTTTTCCTTGTTCGAACCTAGGAGGGTCACATGGTTCCCTAGTAAGTTGGTTTCCTTTCAGGATATGTTGTTACCTAGTGGATATCTGAAGAGTCATCACCTATTCCCTCCATACTTACCATTTTCCATTTTTATCCCCTCCATACATCCACATTTTTGGGCATTGGGGAAGGCTCCACTTGGAAGGGTTGTACCTTACCTCATGGGAAGAAGGGGCTAAAGGCCCAGGGGGAAATGTAGCTAGAGAATGCTAAGAGCCAAATTTAAACCATCGAGATGCTTCACCCAGGGATCCTCGAGAAATAACTGAAACACTTCTCAACAAGAAAAGGGGACCCACATATGAATAAAACACTCAAGGCATTTGTTGGTGGATAGGAGGTCTCATCATGAGTCGACCTATCATGACCATAAACATGTAGAGGTATGACACTACCACCCAATTAGTCAGTAAGCCAGGGTAGTGGCTCTTGGTTGCATGGTCAAGAGAAAGGGGGTCTCATCACGAGACAACCTTCTCATTTATGTGAAATGTTTGCGGGTGACACTGCCACAAGCTAGTCACCAAGCCAGGGTGGTGGCCATCGACTCTTTCCTTGCAGCATGAAGAAAGAAATCTAAAGGAAGAAAGCAAAGATAAAAACAAATGGAAATTAGTGGGCTTGGAAACATTTGCATCCATGACAAGGTGAAACTCACCCTCAACTAAGGCACCCATAGGTGAGTGTGTTACATTTCCTTGCTATCACATGCACCCCGCGCCCAAAATTTTTACTGTCACCATCTTAGATGTTTGAATGATTTGGACCACGCTCCATTGGGGAAATGACCTTGAATTAAGGGATATTGGCCCAATGGGACACCCTGAGACTGTTAAGCCATAATATTGGCTCATTACCCCTTAATCGGGGCATATTATATTAGTAATGCTATTTTATTTATGTCGGCTTTAGGCCATTAGTTGTAATTATACCTCCTAGTCTCCTATATATACCAAGGAGACATTTTCATTTTGAATCATCTTGTACTTGAACATTTAAGTGGGGTAAAAGGAGGTTTCCCCTTCGAAGAGGCTTATTATCTAAAATTATCTCTTTTTTAAGGCATTGAGTACTTTTTCTGAGGTTTTTCTATGCTATATTGATATTTGGCTCTTAACATATGGTATCAGAGCTCAAGGTCTTGGGGTTTCGCTGCTACATCTGAGACACCTTGGAATTTTAGCTATAACTTTTTTTCTACAAAGTTTCATAAGGAACGTCTTGGAGGATATTTATTAGATGGATCAAGGTACGTTGGGTTCAAAATTCAGGTCCCGAGGCCTTCTAATTTCGGAGATACAACCTGTACAAGATAGGGTTATGGAATCATCTTGAACTGAGTCATTGCAAAATTTTCAATATAACAACTTCGCTGTAATGTTTCAGACCATGAACTCCAAAGGCTATTTAAATAAATTAGTAAAGTATCTGTGGTAAAAAGTTAATCTTTTGGGTCATCTTAAATTTGTAGATACACCCTGTGTAATATAGGGTATCTGACTAGTCCTATTGACTAGTCTCAAGAAGGTGTTCCAAGTAAAACAATCATAAATTCTTCCTAGATTATCCAAATTGAGTGGGACTGGTTTCATTTGATCGTGGAGATTATTTAGTATTTATGGTGTGAGTTTCATAATTTTATATCAATTATTTTGTGCGGGGCACACTATACAAGTGAGATCTCTTGGAAAGGATAAAAATCAACAAGTTGTGGGGAAGTTACCGTAAATTCCACTTGGCACATCCAATTTTGATCAGACCTATGGCATTGCAGAGAAGAAATATCATAGAACTACATAAAATAAAGTTTCATACCCAGAAGGGCTGAAACTTGGGAGATACAACAGAAGAAATATTGTCTAGCAGAACCACCTCAAAATCAAGGTTCAAAAGTGATACTTGGCCAACATGCCACCAAAAAAGGGAACTTCTACACCAAATAAGCCTCCATAAAATCCTACTTGGACTCTTGATGAAGGTGAAGAAATGCGTAGGGACATA
>JASDQU010099881.1:665529-700004 GCA_032191745.1 Picea mariana | reverse complement strand
GAAACAATTAAGACCCCAAGTATTTTACAACCATTATCCATCCCAAGTCAGCACTGGGAGGAGGTTTCCATGGATTTCATCACAGGGTTACCAAAGTCTGAAGGAAAGAGTGTCATCATGGTGATTGTTGATAGATTGACCAAGTATACACACTTTTGTGCACTCTCTCATCCCTTCAAAGCTAGTACAGTTGCCATCGCATTCATGGAGATAGTTCAAAAGATACATGGCAACCCAAAGATTCTTGTAAGTGACAGAGATCCCATCTTCACTAGACATTTTTGGACAGAATTATTTTCTTGTTTGGGTACTCAATTGGCTCATAGCTCATCCTATCATCCTCAATCTGATGGAAAAATCGAGATAGTGAACAAATGTTTGGAAGGCTACCTTCATTGCTTTGTCTCTAATAAACAAACACAATGGTTCAAATGGTTACCCTTGGCAGAATGGTGGTATAACACTTCCTTTCATACTGCAACAAAAATGACACCATTTATGGCACTTTATGGATACCACCCTCCTTCCATCACTTCTTCTCTAAAAGAAAAATCTAAGGTTCAAGCAATGGAAGATCACATCAAGAATCAACAACAAGTTCTCCAAATCTTAAAGGACAACCTAACCATGGCACAAAATCGCATGAAAAAACAAGCAGATCAACATCGTAGTGAAAGAAGTTTTAAAGTAGGGGATTGGGTGTTTTTAAGACTACAACCATACAAACAGATGTCCCTCAAGCAAGACAAGAAGGATAATAAATTATCACCAAATTACTATGGCCCTTATAAGGTGTTGCAAAAGATTGGTACTATGGCATACAAATTGGAGTTGCCTGCATCTTCACGAGTACACCCAGTTTTCCATGTTTCATGCTTAAAGAAGGTTATAGGCGACAAGATCCCAGTTCAAACTATATTACCGGAACTTGATGAGGAAGGAAAAATCATATTGGAGCCTGAAGCCATCACTGACACAAGAATTCGCCAGTTGAGGAATAGATCCATTTCTGAGTATCTCATTAAATGGAGGAAACTATCGAGTAAAGATTCCACTTGGGAAGATGAGTCTTTTATACAAAAGCATCCAGAGTTACTCAAGTGTTGTGGACAACACTTGTCTCAAGGGGAGGGGCATGTTAAGCCCTAATATTGGCTCATTACCCCTTAATTGGGGCACATTATATTAGCAATGTTATTTTATTTATGTCAGCTTTATGCCATTAGTTGTAATTATACCTCCTAGTCTCCTATATATACCAAGGAGACATTTTCATTTTGAATCATCTTGTACTTGAACATTTAAGTGGGGTAAAAGAAGGTTTCCCCCTCAAAGAGGCTTATTATCTGAAATTATTTCTTTTTCAAGGCGTTGAGTACTTTTTTTGAGGTTTTTCTATGCTATATTGATATTTGGTTATTAACAGAGACCTATCCAAACCCTAGACTTTTCAAGTTGCTTAACATTTTGAGCATTTTTTTGGGTTTAGGGGGGTTTAATGCACATGTTTGGGAGTTTTAATTATTAGATGTGATTTACATATTATGATGCCTATGACTTATGGACCCCTGGAGGGCATACTTGTTGTCTTTGAAAGACATTTCTTGGTAAATAGGTACATGGAGAGATGACTAGCTCGAACCTTCATGAGGGCTCAAATCCCATTTTATGGATTTGAGACCACAGCCATGGGGTAGGATGAAGATGAAGGGGTTCTGCCAAGAAGAAGAAGAACGTTTCCTTTGGAGGCACTTTGGTGGACCTAGACCTAGGAAACTGTGCCTTTCCCACCTCAACAATGGCCTTTGAAGGCCTTGGACGTCACCCATACAACCCTGGACATTTCTACATGTAGTGGTTGTCACCTTGGGTGCAATCCTGAGGTTATTGGCATGTGTGGGCAGAGTTTTGGCCTTTGGAGGCCCAATGTTTCACTCCCTGAGCCCAACATTCCATGACAGAGGTCCAATGCCACCCTAAAAGGGCATGATGTCACCCCTAAGAGGGTCTTTACATGCAAATTTATTTTATTTTTTCCAAAATTTAATTTTCTAAGAAACTCGCTAGGTCAACCCTGATATTTTGACCTAAAATTATTAAAGGTCAAATTTTGGTATAAATAATCATAAAGTGACATTCATTTTGATCATAACTCTCACTTTGGGGAGTGGAGGTCTGAAATTTTTTCCCTACTAAGGCTTATTGGATGAAATAAGAAGGCGCTACTCTTTTAAGGGCTTTTTCTTGGCATTTGGATCAATTTATTGGAGGATTTTGGAAATCTAGCATTGTTTTACATGATTATTCTTGGGGCAAGTAAGTAGGTTTTTTTACTTTGTCATTGCTAATGATTTTCTTGCTCATACAAGATTATGAAATTGCATGTTTTAATTGATGCTTGAAGTAAGAAACTTAAGGTGTTAACTTTCTTTCTTTTCATTTTCCAAGTTTCATTGAATTGGTCTAGTAACTAGTGCATCTCTAGAGCCCTAAAGTGCTATCACTTTAGGGGTTGTGGTTAAGTTATTTTGGATCATACTTTCATCCATAAAATTCAAAGGATAAGAATGTGCTAGGGCATAGAAGTGCCTACACCCTAGCTACCTCCCTTCTTGTGGTCAAGAGTCTGGGAGGACTAAAGACATTACTCCCCCTAAACCTCTTTTCCCTCTTAGGTTTTGTGCACAATCATATGTTATCAGCCTTAGAAAGAGCTGCCAACTTTGACTTCATTATCCCTATAAGGCACCAATCTTCATTCCTTACCTGTTGACAAGAATCATCAACCTTCAACCTTCAAATCTCTATTTGCTACCCTATTTACCTAGCTTAAATTCACTAACCTAGTTTAGAATTACTAACCTAATACTTGTTGCTGCTAGTACCATTGTTACAGCCTTACCTAGGAGTCTTGCTAAGCTTACTAACCAAACAAACTAACCCATAAAATTCACAAAGCAAATTGCTATCATCTTGAAGATTTGATTTATTACTTGCTATCTAAGGGTGCAATTATGAAAATAAACTATAATAGTTATAAATTATTTTGCTGCTATTACTGTCATTTCTACAACCATCATTTTGCAACACTCTCAATCTCATTTGACCATATTAATCGGCCTGGAATTTGTATAAGGAAAAGTACTATCAATTAGAGCTAAATTGTGTGTTTAAATGCCTTCATAAAGTGCAATTTTGAGGCTTAATTACAACTATCACAAATTTTTACTAGTGTACTGTCATCTCTAACAACTTATTTGAAGTTCATTTACTAGCTAAGATATATCCATAATTTGCATAAGAAAAAGTAATTTCAATGAAAGTTAAATTGTACATTTAAGTGCCTCTACGAAGTGCATTTCTAAAGATATATTTCAGCTGTCATAATTTTCTTTTAACTGTTGTTACAATTATCCTTGGCAGCCTATTAAGGTTTATTTGCTGGTTGATACATCTCTAGAACTTGCATGTGAGAAATTATTATCATCTTGAAGTTTTAGATATCTTGTTATCTTGTCCAAACAAGTGCATTTTCTAGAATACATTGCAGTTGTTATTACTGTATTAAATGTTGTTATACATTTGTTTTTTGCATGCACTTGTTTATTAGCAATTTTCATTGCAAGTCTATTGTCTCGTCGAAGCATCATTATCAATTGTTGCTTGCCTTAACGTTTGTTGTTGTCTTGGTTAAGGGTAGGTACATTCCTTTTATTTATTTTCTTCACCATTCAAGACATAAATTAATTTGAGTGACCTAGAGAGAGGGGTGGTTTGCCTTACACTTTTCCCTTCACCAACCCACTAGATCTTGGGATGTCTCCCTTGGAGTCGACTTATCCTCCTCATAAATAGAAAGAGGTATCCTATTGGGGTGACAGTGATAGGACTACCTCCGTGTTACGTCAATCTAGTCCTACTTGCCTTTAGGCTTTGGGAAAGTATAGATTGTGAGATAACATTTTTGGCGCTGCTTTCGGGAAACATCGAGTCAATTTTCCTCGTATGACACTTTTTCGGTAAGCCTTTTTCCCAAATTATTTACTTCACAAAGCTTACTTAGTGACTCCATTGAGGGTGATTCCATCTTTTCCCTTTGATGATCCCTAGAAGGATTATCTGGTGACTCCACTAATAACAAAGCCAATCATGGCTTGTCAATGGGACTCAGGTAATTTAAAACCCTTGGATATGAGTGAAATTCAAGGTTACCCTCGAAAAATGCCTCTGAGGTATGAAAATTGGCTCCCTAGATTCACTGGTAATGATGGGGTTAGAGCCTAATATCACATGGATAATTTTTTGGCTTTCTTTAAAATCCACCCTATCAGTGATGATGCTGAATATTTGGAAATGAAACTTTTCTCTGCCACTCTTCATGGAAATTCTAGGAAATGGTATGACGATCTCCCTGATGCTAGCATCACATCTATGGACCAGTTAGAAGAAATGGGGTATTAAATTAGAATATATACACATGATAATAAAAAGACTCAAATACATGAAATAAACTAAGAACGAGATTGTCAAGGAATTCCATACCAGGTTAAAGAATTTGCTATAACAAATTTCTAGAAGCCATCATTTTGAAGACAAGTACCTTGTTTACCTCTATACCCATGCACTCTTAGTGCAATTAGGATTTATCCTCAGTGAAAAAGGGCCAAGAAAAATCTAAGAAGCATATCACATGGATATACAAATCGAGGCAAATATATCCTTGTTCAATGGAAAACACCTCTTTACTCCATAAATCAAAGTTGATGACCCCAAATATACTCTAGATACTCTTAGTCAGGAGAGGTTAGCTTCCCTTGATATATTGATTAGTAAATTATAGAAAATATGGGACCAAGTGATCGACCAACAAGAGGTTGAGGAGAGGGATCATAATGAAGGTTACCAATCTCATGCGGAAGAGAAAGAATTTACTCATGCTTCTACTGAGGATAATGAGGACCTGGTTGAAGAGCGAGCCTGAAGATATCAAACATGATGATGAAGTATTAATGTGTGCTCCTCCCTCTGATGAAGCCATCCAAAATCCTATTCCTCCTGCAAAAAAATAAGAGGATGAGGTTAGTCACTTTGCTTTTCAGGTTTTTGATGATGCCCTATTCTATGATTCATAAGGTGAAGAAGAAAGGGAATCTTTGGATGAGCTAGATCATCTGTATTATGAAGCTGAAGAAGTAGGGGAAAGTCATGAGGACAAGGCACTGATTCTTTCTCTTCCATTTGATGAAGTCATCCAAGTATTTGATGCTCCTGGACATGAAGAAATGAATACAGTAAGTTGTTTCCCTTTCCAAGATTTTGAAGATGCTTTGTTTTGTGATTAAGAAAGTGAAGAAGTGTTAGAGGATCCCTTGGGTGTTTTAAGCCCTTCGTGTTATGATAATGGTAATGACATGGTTGATAATATTGATGAGTTCATACATGTCGGGAAACATAAATGGGATGTGATTGGGTATGATGGGGATCCCATTTACGACATTGAGGGTCATTTCCAAATTTTTCCTTTACAACTATCATATGAGGTTACTACTAATTTTGACATTTGGCAACAAGGAGATGATGTAGTTACATATGTTTTCCAAGCACCCAAGGGGTACCTAGTTCTATGTTATCCTGATGATTTTTGGTCATACCTTGAGGATTTTGATGAGTATTCCTTTAAGCACTTAGATTTATTCTATAAATAAGATTATCAACCACCATTGTGCTCAAATCTTGATAAGGGTAAGGGCGTTACTTGCCTAAAGCAGGATACTTGTGACAAGTTTTTCCATCTCCCTTTGATTACTTTACCTCGTTATGCCACTAAGGATGTAGTTGGGAAACATGCCCCTTTTCCCAAGTTTTCTCTAGAGCAGAGCCTTCTTTTAGAATTGAAGGGTACATTGAATACCTTAAGAAGAAGTTTAATATCTCAATCTTTCATCTTTCCATTAAAGTTTTTTCAATCATCCTATAGATTCTTGATAGTCCCTTCTCAGACTTCAGGGATTGATGACGTCCAAGGTAGTTAACCTTCAAAGTATTTGATCCAACATCTTGAGCCTTCGACCTTTCATGATCCTTTTATGAGATGGATTGAAAACTTTTCTAGAAGTATGAATTGGCATAATTTTTTCCCTCCCTCCCGCCTCCATGAGCCAGACTTTATGATTTCCTATGATATAATGCACACTCTAACCCATGTTATTTTTGTTCTTAACTTGTCATTTTTTTGGTTTCTGATGAAGCAAAAAGGTAGGTATTATGAGGTATTGCTAGGATGGTTTCACTGGTTATATGAATACACCTAGCATTTAACCAACAGGGAAGTAGAGATAGGTAGGCATTTGCATCCATTGTGTTATCCCCATTTTTGTGGATAACTAAGGATATCATGTCTCGAGGCCCTTTGGTTTCAAATATGGAGTGCCGAGAGAGTACATGAAAAACAATACCCTTTTGCATAGATGGAAAACCCACTCACCATAAAAAACGATCACCGTTTTGCAGATGGCGTCCACCACACCTGCTGGCTTCCTGAAGGAAGTGGGCCTTGCTCCATGAGGTAGAAGTCAGTATTATGGTGAGAATCGTTTCAATATTTAAGCCATGTGATTATGTTGTATCTTAGATTTCTCCATATTTCATGATATATGCTTGGACATTATGCCTTTTTCCCTGCTTCACCTTAGTGGTTGACATTGTGCCGTAGTAAGTGGTTTTCCTTGGGGATGGGTTTGATACTGTGAACTCCCTTAATGAGCCATCGTACCATTCCCGACCATACTTACCACTTTCCATCATTGTTTCCCTCTAATTCCTTATCTCTTGGGATTTTAAGGTGTATTGACTGAAGAAGAGGTTGTCCCTCATTCTATGGGAAAAAGGGGCTAAAGGCCCAGAGGGGTTGGTGTTGGGTAAAATATAAAATCCTTATATAATCCTTCCAGATGCTTCACCTAGGGATCACCCAAGAAAACAATGAAACACTTATCTTTAAGTAAAAGGGACCCACAATATAATAAAGAATGTTTGAAAGGTTAGTTGAAAGATAAGAGGTATCATCACGAGCCAACCTATCACATCCATGGAATCTAGTGGTATGACATTGTCATCATCTGGTCACCAAAATAGGGAAATGGATCTTAGTTGCATGGCTAAGAGAAAGGGGGTCTCATCACAAACCAACCTTCTCATTTCCATTAGGTGTTTGTGGGTGACATTGCCACCACCTGGTCACCACACTAGGGCAATGACCTTCAACCTCTCCTTATGCTATATTGAAAGAAAATAAAGAAATAAATATAAAAGGAAATTGATGGGCTTGGAAAAAGTAAATTGCACATGAAGGTACCACACACCCTTTACAAAGGAACCCATGAATTAGACACTAAAACCCCTTATATGTCATGACCCCTATGCCCATTGATTCTTGACCCAAACCACTTCATCCACTTTACATGGATTAGAGAGGGATCTCTTGGAAACTCTCCTTGACCTAGGACAAGACCTACCCAATAGGACACCTCGTCAACCTTCCCATATTCAATATTGACAAGTCACATGGTGTCTTTGAGTTGTTAATTGTTTTATATAGTGATATTTGATGCACATTCTTAGATGGATTATTTATTGATTGGATTCACTTATCATGATGTTATGACCTAAGATCCTTGGAGGGCGTGCTCATTTGTCTTTGCAGGACCTAGTTGGTAGACAATTTTGGGAGAAAAAGCCTAGCTTGGGCTTCAATGGGGCTACAAGCCCACATGTTGGATGCTAGGGGCCCACATGTTAGATGAGAGAGATCATACTTGGAAAGCCTTGATGATGACTTGGAAGACATAACACATCCCTCAGTTGCTAAACAATTTTGTCAAGAGGGGAAAAACGTCCTATTTTTGAGATTGACATCATGCTTTTAGGGCTAGGGCATGGCGGTGAGGTGCCACTCTTTTAACACTTGGAAATTTTGAGGAGACGAGGGTCTTCACCATAATGAGAGTGTTTATATGCTTGACATGTGGCCTTTGGAGGCCTACCCATGCTTTTCCAACACCAACGACTTCCTCAAAGTGGAAAAACATCCCTTGAAGGGGTGATGTCCTCCTAAATTAGGGTTTTATTTGTGCAAAAGTGAAATATTAAAGGAATTGTTTAGTATTATTTTGTAAAAAGGGGAAAGATTAGGGTAGTTGACCCCTAATATTTTGTTTTACCCTAAAGTATGTGTACAAACTATGTTAGCTACTTTTTGTATAAATAGGGATCATAAGATCTCATTTTAATCACAACTCTCCCTCATTGTGAGAGGACCTGGTCTGAAATTTGCGCTACACCTGGCTCTTTTTATATCTTGTGCACTTGTTTATGGCTATATTGATGAATGGTTGATGGAGGAGTGAGGCATTAGCCTTGGATGATTTTTTCTACCTCTTATGGTGGATTATCTTGGCATTTCTCTTGATCTTGGTATGGTCTTCTACTTTTATGATATCATTTTTTCAAGTCAAGTATTGTTATACTAGGAGATAGGTGGGAAGTATAAGGGCATACACCCCCACCATTGTATTCATTATTTTATTACTTCATCTCATTTATTATATAATGGTTTGCTAAGAGAAGTATAAGGGCATACACCCTCTTAGCCTAAACCCTAGCTAGAGAAACTTGCCTTGAGAAGTAAAAGGGATTACACCTCTAAGGAGGTAGCTTCTCTAGCTCTTGTTTATTTAACTCCATTTACCCAATAGTAAAGGAACTAGTCATAATTTTGTGCATTGGAGATATAAAATCATTGCCTTGGGAAACACAATTTTTGATCTTTTGAAAGGTTTCTTGCTTAAAGTTGATTTGCCTCATTGAGAGGAGTCTTCCCTTACTAGGGAATCGCCTCTCTCCCATTATATTGATTTCTGTAACCTACAGCCATTAGGGCTGCATAACCCTATCTATTAACACTCTCATAACTTCTAAACTAACCCTAGACTAACTCCTAAATTTTGCTCACTTACTCTACTAACTAGGGAGCATCTTTTAGGATAGTTTTTGGCACTTTTCCATGGTTGATTTCACTGCTACATGCCACTGAATTCTACATCCATAAGGCTGAAATTTTATTCACAAAACACATGTTTACAACAACCATATTTTCTAGCTTCTTAAGTGCCATCTTTCAGCCTATATTCATTGGCAATCTTGATGTTGATTTACTTAACTAGTTTAGATATTTGTATGCTAATTTAGATGTTTTAGTTGCTGATATAAACTGTCATTTACTGCTACAAATTAGGGACAACAAGACTAAATTTCTGATCCAACTAACATATATCATTGCAAATTGTATTTTCTCATGTCTCGAGAAAGAACAATCATCCAGAGAAGTACTAACCTATGGGGCAACACTTACTTGACTTACAAGGCATATTTTCCCACCTTTCAACCCACTTCGATTTGACCGATAGGGGCTTCACTTCCATCCATCTCCATCTCCATATCAATCCCCCTAGGGTCAGCGAGATCACCTCTCTAGAGTGACCTAGTCACCCTTGAAGTGCGGGACCTACATTGAGGTGACATTGGATGTATGATTCCCAAGTTGTAGCACTTGCTTTGTGGTTGGGTCAGGATTTTCCTAACCTACAACTTGCACTATAACATTTTGGCACCGTTTCCCGAGAATATTTTGAATATTCTTCATACCATAAAGACACTTTGGTAAGCTATCCCAAAGCCTTTCCCTTAGCTTACTTGTCGACTCCACCCAAGGGACGTTCCCTTTCCACCTTTCTTGATGAGTTCATTATGAAACTCATTTGGTGACTCTACCTTCCGAGAACCCACTTTTCGCTTATCCTTTTCCATCCTTTGGTGAGACTTGAGCTCATCTGGAGACTCAATTGAGGTATTACCCCAAGTGATGGAACCATGGAATCACGGGACTTACCATGGGAATTCCATAAGATTTATCCCTTCTTTGATGCTCAAGATATTCCTACATATCCAAACCATTTCTAGACGGAATGGAAAGCAAATTTCCCCAAGTTTGACAATGATCCAGCTCTAGCAGTCACCCATGTCATGAATTATATGAAGTATGTTTTGAGCTTAAATGTTCTACATGAAGATGTGTTGATGAAAATTTTCGTGTCTTCACAGGAATCAAGTCAAAGGTATTGTCTTGCACACTCATGTGATCCAAAGAGTATCCCTTTTTCCACAAAATCTCATTGAATAATTTCTCATGAAATATCGGTCAGCTACTCAAAGTTTGCAAGATGCTTTTCAAGAGCTCAAACACACTCTTTTCGGAGAATGTTTTCTGATCGATGATGAGACAATATATGAAGAAAATCCTGAAGAAGATCCTAATGAAGAAGATCCAGATGAGACATATGATGAAGATAAAGTATATGCTCTTCCGCTTGATGAGGACATCCAGACCTTTTCTCCTTCTGCACATCAAGAAGAGAACATGATGAGTTATAATACCTTTTAGAACTTTGATGATGCTTTGTTCCATGACTGTGGAAATGAACAAAACCGCCAAAAGGATTTTGATGAAGTTTCTCTTGCAGAAGGCCTGAACGAGACATTGTCCTTTACTATCCCTTTCAAAGAAGATGAAGATTTCGAGCCTTGTGAAGAAGTAATCAACTTCTATGATGAAGATGAAATCATGGAACAACCCCCATATATAGTTGATGATTGCCTTAATGATTTCATACAGATTTGCAGATGCAGACGAGATTGGGGTTGTTTAATTTTTTACGGAGACCCTATCTATGACATTGAAGGAACATATTAGATAAAGGATACATAAATCATTTCTTCTAAGGATTTATTTTTATAGCTAGATGGTCCATATATGTGCCAAACTGATGATATGGTTACATATTTGTTCCATCCATTCAAGGATGACCCGACGCAACGTTTTCAGAATGATTTTCAACCACCATATTCAAATTTTGATAGACACCAGGTCGTGGCTTGCCCAAAGCAATCCAATGCCCATGCTACCAAACAAAAGTACTTTCATATTGATACTTTGGGAAGGGATTTGCATACAAAGAAGAGATGCTTCCTGAGTCCGATGAAGGATTTTTTCTCTATGGTTGTGCCTTACTCCGTTTCCTCTTATTTGTGTAATCCTAGGGTTTTCTTTGGATCTCTTGTCCTTTCTTAGCCTTGAGGGAGCAACATTATTCTAAGTGAGGATGAAGATGATCCATCATCTAGTCCACTCCAGAGATGGATAGATCAAGATTGTGGCTATTCTTGCAGGTGAGAGTTCCATGACGATCAAGATGGTGGTTTCTCTTTTCAACAGATTTCCCCCCTCCCACCCATCTCTATGAATTTTATTTCATGATTGATTATATGTATTTTTATGCTCATGATTACTATGTGCTAGGATTTTCTTTGTTGTTTCACAGGACTAAGCACAGAGGGAAATGTCTTCGTCTGATCATCAAGTGGTTGCATTGGTTGTACGATTTCACCTGACACCTTCAGGGCTTAATATTCAGGGTCCCAAGACCCCAGGTAAGTAGGTAAGTCATATTGATTTATTTCATTTGCATCTTGATTTCTCATATTAGTTTAGATGCATTTCATTTTCATTTGTTTTTCCACTTGCATGCTTAGTTTAGAAATTTTTGAAAAAATATCAAAATTTACTTTTTCTAGTTTAGTTGCCTTTGATTATCATCATATGAGAACAAGGATGAGTAGGCCATCCTACACTTGACATTTTCATGTTTCCTTGTAGGCACAGGTCTACCAGGAGATGATGCAGTTCTCCTGCACTCTACGACGAGCACATGTCCCCAAGTAGGAGCTAGATGTTTCCCCATTTTGTGGATAACTAAGGAGATCATGTATCGAGGCCCTCAAGTTGCAGATATGGAGTGCCGAGAGACTACATTATAAGAAATATGCTTTCGCATAGATGGAAAATCTTGTCACCACCACATATGGTCACCGTTTTGTAGATGGCATCCACCACACTAGCTGGCTTCTAGAAGGTAGTGTGCTTTGCTCCATGAGGTACAAGTCAATATTATGGTGAGCATCATTTCAATATTTAAGCCATGTGATTATGTTGTATCTTAGATTGCTCTAGATTTCATGATATATGCTTGGACATTATTCCTTTTTCCTTGCTTCATCTTGGTGGTTGACATTGTTCCCTAGTAAGTGGTTTTCCTTGGGGATGGGTTTGCTACTGAGAACTCCCTTAATGAGCCATCGTACTGGTCCAGACCATACTTACCACTTTCCATCATTGTTCCCCTCCATTTCCTTATCTCTTTGGATTTTAGGGTGTATTGACCCAAGTAGGGGTTGTCCCTCATTCTATGGAAAGAAGGGGCTAAAGTTCCAGAATGGTTGGTGTTGGGTAGAAGATAAAAACCTTATATAAACCTTCCAGATGCTTCACCCAAGAAAGAAATGAAACACTTATATTTGAGTAAATGGGACCCAAAATATAATAAATAATGCTTGAAAGGTTAGTTGAAGGATAGGAGGTCTCATCACGAGCCACCCTATCATGTCCATGTATATATAGTGGTATAACATTGTCATCATCTGGTCACCAAACTAGGGCAATGGCTCTTAGTTTCATGGCTGAGAGAAAGGGGGTCTCATCACAAGCCAACCTTCTCATTTCCATTTGGTTTTTATGGGTGAAATTTCCACCACTTGGTCACCATGCCATGGAAATGACCTTCAACTTCTCCTTATGCTATATTGAAAGAAAATAAAGAAATAAATATAAAAGGAAATTGATGGGATTGGAAAAGGTGCATTGCGGACGAAGGTACCACACACCCTCTACAAAGGCACCCATGAATGAGATAATACGACCCCTTATATGTCATGTGCCCTATGCCCATTGACTCTTGAACCCAACCAATTCATCCACTTTACATGACTTATATAGGGATCTCTTGGAAACTCTCCTTGACTTAGGGCAAGACCTACCCAATATGACACCTTGTCAACCCTCCCATATTCAAGGTTGACAAGTCTCATAGTGTCTTTGAGATGTTAATTGTTTGATATAATGATCTTTGATGCACATGCTTAGATGGCTTATTTATTTATTGGATTCACTTTTCATGATGTTATGACTTGAGATCCTTGGAGGGTGTGCTCATTTGTGTTTGCATGACCTAGTTGGTGGTCAATTTTGGGAGAACAAGCCTAGCTTGGGCTTCCATGGGGCTACAAGCTCTTAGGTTGGATGCTAGGAGCCTGCATGCCAGATGAGAGAGATTAGACTTGTAATGCCTTGATGATGACTTGGATGACATTGCCCAACCCTCACTTGCCAAACAATTTTCCCAGGAGGTGCAAAACGTCCTATTTTTGAGCTTGACGTCATGATTTTGGGGCTAGGGCATGGTTGTGAGGTGCCACTCTTTTGACACATGTACATTTTGAGGAGAAGAGGGTATTCACCATTGTTAGCACCATGTTTTTTCTAGTTAGAGTTAGAGGTTTGTCTAACTGCTAGCACCATGTTTTTTGTAGTTAGAGTCAGAGGTTTGTCCAAACTTTTTCAGAGCCATGTCTTGGTTTTTGTAAAAAATCAAAGCTTTCCTGAATAGGTCGCAGTTGGTGTGTCAAATGTTATGAGGTTAGTGACCAATTAAATAATGTTTGAAATGTTGATTAAGGAGTTTGGCCATAAATCGATAAAAGGGTGTAAGGTTTGTCATGTTTAAGTTGTAAAGGTCTACTTTCCTAAGTCTCAAGTCATGTCAAAAAATGGAATTTAGGTATCAAGGTCGAGTCAAGTGGTTAGGATAAAGGTCATGTCAAAAGATATTATGGGGCATAATTACCTAGTCATGAAGTCAGAAATGTGAACAATCATAGCACTCCATATCATTTGTACTATTGCACACTTCAAAGGAGTACCTGCTGCACGAGTTTACTGTGCAAATCTTTAACTTGCTTTCAAACTTCTCGTTGCTATGGATTTTCCATTCCTTTCCATAATTTCATTCCTTATCCATTCAAGCATAAATATTGGTCACCCTTCATTTTTCTCCATCACTTTCAAAATTTGTGCTTTATCCATAGTTTTTCCAGCAAGCTCCGAAGCCTTTCGCTGTGTAAATACTATTTGCTGGCAATCTCTACGTAAATTTTCTATTTTGATTTTTCTACGTATCCTCCATAGATTTCAGTCATTGTTCAATATTTTCCTTGGAGCCCATTGCAAATTAGCTTCTGTAATGAGTTTTTTTTTCTCACAGTCAACCTTCTTTCTTCTGAACTAAATTCTTACTACCTACTGCTGCACCAAGTTTCCCATTGTTCTTTGCTGATGCGTCGAGTTTTCCACTGCACCGATATTTTTTCTGCACCAAGTTTCCCATTGTTGTTTGTTGTTGTGACAATTTTTCCTTTGTGCCTAAATTTTCCATCGCACTTTACTGTTGCACCGGGTTTCTAATTGCGCCTAATTTTCTGCCACTGATTTGTTTGCTGCACAAAGTTTCTTGTTCATAATTTTTCTTGCGCATTGTGAAAAGGTCACTATTCTTATTCACTGCACAGAGAGGCTATTACAATCTATTGCTGCACACTTAAAATTGACATATACCAACATCATGGAAACTTCCCAAAGTAAAAGAAAGAACTCAAGAAGCGACAAGGTCGTGAGGTTTGAACCTCATGATTTAGAGTTAATAAATGCAGACCCAACGATTAGGGTGTATTTTGAACAAGCCAGATGCATACATTTATGTGAAAAGATTCAAGGATATAATGCACAACTAACTAAGCAGTTTGTCCTCAATTTTACTGGTGTCAGTGCAACTATTGTAGGGATCACTTTCCAAGTGACAAAGGAAGCTATGTCAGCTGCGATGGAGATCCCTCTGTAGGGAGAAAAACGGTTTAAAGGTATGGCATTAGATACTTCATGTTATATGGATTTCATCAAGCGTGAATATCGAAATCGAAAAATTGGAGCCGACATTCCTAGTGAGTATCTCCTAGAACCTTTTGAGAAACTTTTAAATATAATCAAGAAGTACTTCACAAAGTGCATCCATACCACATCAGGCTACTGATGCATTTCACAGGGAGAAATCCCTTAAATTTACCTTTCTACTTGTGTCGAAGCCTGGGAAAGATGGCAGACAGTGTCCAAGCCAAAGCTAACCAGCCATAGAACAAATTATTCCATTTTTCATTAATTAATATGTTTGTGGTTGAAGAGATGGGAAATTTGAACAAGGACTGGAATTCATTTCTGATTTTAGAAAACATTCCTAGATACCTTAAAGGAGACATTCTTTATCTACTGATAAATAAAGACTTCATAGTTTAGAGGAGACAAGAGGAGATGTTAATGAAGGAAGAAAAAGAAAAGAAATGGAAGACACATCACCCAGTCAACCAACATCCAAGAAGAGAAGGAAGTTAAGATTTACTGATGAAACTGAGGAGATCCAAGCTCCCAATAAACCACACACCAGGTTGTTTGTGAGGAGATTTCCCATACCCACAATTCATCCAGAGCTTGTTGAATTTCCAAACTAGGGAATTGATGAAAAGAAAGTGGAGTTAGGTGAGGACGATGCAAATACTAAGGAGGTGAAACATAAACTAAATAAATCTCAACATGTCATAGCCCAATTCTATCAAGAAAATAGAGAATTGAGAAGGCAAATAGTAGAAAAAATTCCCGAAACACTAGCATCACAGAGTCAAGTAGGTCAGATATCTCCTACCTCACCAACAAGAGGAGAAAATAATATAAATTGGCTGAAAAAGCATCTCAGAGAGGCTCAATATGTGATCATTGAGCTCAGGGAAGAAAAAATGATATCAGAGGAAAGAATCATGGAAAATTTCAAGGAATGCAAACCAACTATTGATGATGCATGTGAAGCTCTCTCCGACACTCAATCAAAATGGAAAATAAATGAGGCTTTGTTGAGACAGGTAAAGAATTTGAAAAGAAAAAATCTGTCATTGAGAAGGACAAACAGGGCCTTACAATTGCAAGAGAGTTTGGACAAGGAAGATATGGATAAAATGAATGATCCCATTCTGTGCTGCCAACTAGATTCGCGCGCACAACCTTAGCATGAAGATCCTCCACACGAAACCAGTGCATAGATTTCACAGCCAACAATTGTGCAACAGAGACCAGAATTTACTGTGCAGCTATGATAGTTTTGTCCAACAATACACATCATGATTCATCACAACCATATGATTGTGATTTTCTTAAAGAATTTATGTTTGTAAATAACATCCCAGATAGTTTATGATTGCTAGATCGATTTTCCTATTTTTGGTAATTTTTGTGAAGGTTGTTGTTCTCTTTGAAAACAATCAGATCCCTAATTCTAGGAGATAGTAGTTCGACTCCTAGCAACTGATTGTATCTTTACTTTCTATATATAAGGAATATTTTTGATGTAAAAGGGGGTGTGGGAAAAAGTATAGATATTTTGATCCTCTATGTAATTTCTTGAATCTAAAGAAATACAAATGCAGAAGTCTCGAGTTCCGTAAGAAAAATATTCTATTGGTGATGATCTGAAGCTTGTACCTTTCTTTGTATGTATTTCCTGTGAATTCATATTCATTTGCACTTGTTTTTTGTTTAAATTGGTAAATTTTAAAGTCCAGAATTCATCAAGTGGTGCTCTAGACTGAATCGATTTAAATTTTGTCTGTCTTCCCAGCTAAGATCATAATTCATCTGTTGTGGTGCTCTTATTATGTTGTATGTTTCCTTACTTCTATCGCTCTACATGATCAAACTAAAACACTAAACTTCATCACCTTGTTTAGCCTTTTTTCCTCCGAGGAGTTCTATCTACCAAGCATTGTTTTCTTTGTTTTTAGGGTTTGAATCCATAGCCCTAGAAGCACTATCTTTTGTGAGCAGGACTTTAAAAATTATCTTAAAGTTTTAAATCTAGCCATATTTTTTAAAGCAATCTGTCTATCAGAGATCAATTCTCAGAGAGAGCCCTCTCTAGATTGGAAAGGCTAGTTTCTAGTCTTAAATTTGGTTTGTAGGTTACCTTTGTAGATTGTTTCTTCAGCCCAACAATTTACTCACTGTTAACAACCATGATGAGAGTGTTTATATGATTGACATGTGGCCTTTGGAGGCCTACCCATGCTTCTCCAACACCAACGAATTCCTCAAAGTGGCAAAACGTCCCCTAAAGGGGTGTCGTCCTCCTAAATTAGGGTTTTATTTTTGCAAAAGTGAAATCTTAAATGAATTGTTTAGTATTATTTTGTAAAAAGGGGAAATATTAGGGTTATTCTACCCCTAATCTTGTGTTTTACCCTAAAGTATGTGGACAAACTATGTTAGCTACTTTTTGTATAAATAGAGATAATAAGATCTCATTTTAATCATAAATATCCCTCATTGTGAAAGGACTTGGTCTAAAATTTGTGCTACACTTAGCTCTTTTTATCTCTTGTGCACTTGTTTATGGCTATATTGATGAATGATTGATGGAGGAGTGAGTCACTAGACTTGGATGATTGTTTCTATCTCTTATGGTGGATTATCTTGGCATTTCTCTTGATCTTGGCATGGTCTTCTACTATTATGCTATCATTTTTTCAAGTCAAGTATTGTTATTCTAGGAGATAGGTGGGAAGTATAAGGGCATACACCCCCACCATAGTCTTCATCATTTTATTGCTTCATCTCATTGATTATATAAGGGTTTTCTAAGAGAAGTATAAGGGCATACACCCTCTTAGCCTAAACGCTAGCTAGAGAAACTTGCCTTGGGAAGTAAAAGGGATTACACCCCCAAGGTGGTAGCTTCTCTAGATCTTGTTTATTTGACTCCGTTTAGCCAATAGTAAAGGCACTAGTCATACTTTTCTGCATTGGAGATATAAAATCATTTCATCGGGAAACACAATTTTTGATCTTTTGAAAGGTTTCTTGCTTAAAATTGATTTTTCTCATTGAGAGGAGTATTCCCTTACTAGGGCATCCCCTCTTTCCCATTACCTTTCTTTCTGTTACAAACTTTAACCTACAACTATTAGGGCTGCATAGCCATAGCTATTAACACTCTCATAACTCCTAAACTAACCCTAGACTAACTCCTAAATTTTGGTCACTTACCTATTAACTCGAGCACATATTTTGGGATAGTTCTTGGAGTTTTTCCATGGTTGATTTTTCTTCTACATGCTAGGGATTCTACAGCCATAAGGATGCAAGTTTCTACAGAAAACACATGTTTACAACAACCATCGTTTGTAGCTTCTTAAGTGCCATCCTTCAGCCTATATTCATTGCCAATCTTGATGCTGATTTACTTAACTAGTTTAGATATTTGTATGATGATTTAGATGTTTTAGTTTATGATATGAATTTTCATTTACTTCTGCAAATTAGGGACATAAATCCTAATTTTCTGATCCAACTAACATATATCATTGCAAAGTGTATTTTCTTGTGTCTCGGGAAGGTACAATCATCTAGAGAAGTACTATACCTGTGGGGAAACAATTACTTGACTTACAAGACATGTTTTCCAACCTTTCATAACATTTACACTTGACCTATAAGGGCTTCACTTCCATCCATATCCATCTCCATCTCAATCCCCCTAGGGTCGCTGGGATCGCCTCCCTAGAGTGACCTAGTCACCATTTAAGTGCGGGACCTACATCAAGGTGACATTGGATGTAGGATTCCAAAGTTGTAGCACTTTCTTTATGGTTGGGACGCACTTTTCACAACCTAAAACTTGTGCTATAACATTTTGGTGCCGTTGTCGAGGAAGATTTTGAATCTTCTTTGTACCCTAATGATACTTTGATAAGCTATCCCAAAGTATTTCCCTTAGCTTACCTGGAAACTCCGACTGAGGGACGTTCCCTTTCCACCTTTCTTGACGAGTTCATTTTGAAACTCATCTGGTGACTCCACCTTCCCATAACCCACTTTCACTTATCCTTTTCCATCCTTTGGTGAGCCTTGAGCTCATATGGTGACTGTTGGGTATGTGTTATATTCTTTTCATGTGTGTTTGTGGGATCGTCAGATTCGACAACTGCGTATGAATATCCCAACTTCCTTTTCTTTTTGTTTCATGTGTGCTGAGTGCTTTCTTGGGGGGGTCCCATGGGGGGCCAAATTTTGGACAATTTTTGCTATTTTTGCAGATTTTGCTATTTTTAGAGGTTTTCTAAATTAATCTCGGATCAAGGGATTAGGGTTTTGGTAGCTACGGAATACCTAAAACATTGTATATATTGTATGGTGAATTGTGAAATTAATACAATGTAGAGTTGAAAGGTGCGACACCAAGGAAGGCTGGTTTTCTCCTGGTTAAGGGTTTCCAGTGTAAATCTCTATGTACGATGTGTATGAGCCATTGATTAATTTCTGTTTTTCTTAAGAATCTGTATGGATTACTTTAATTCATAGGTTTAAAACTTACAGTGACTCCATTGAGGTATTACCCTAAGTGATGGAACCATGGCCTCATGGGACTTACCATGGGCATTCCATAAGGTTTATCCCTCCTTTGATGTTGAGGATATTCCTGGATATCCAAACCATTTCCCAATGGAATGGCAGGCAAATTGCCCCAAGTTTGACAATGATGTAGCTCTAACAGTCACCCATGTCATGAATTATATGAAGTATTCTTCGAGCTTAAATATGCTACATGAAGATGTGCTCATGAAAAGTTTCGTGTCTTCAATGGAATCAAGTCAAAGGGATTGGCTTGCATACTCATGTGATCCAAAGAGTATCCCTTCTTCTACAAATCTCATTGAAGAATTTCTTAGGAAATATCAATCAACTACTCAAAGTTTTCAAGATGCTTTCTAAGAGCTCAAACACACTCTTTGTCGAGAAGGTTTTTTGATCGATGATGAGACAATATATGAATAAAATATTGAAGAATCTCCTGATGAAGAAGATCTGGATGAGACATATGATGAAGATAAAGTATCTTCTCTTCCACTTGATGAGGACATCCAGACCTCTGCTCCTCCAACACATCGAGAAGATAACATGATGAGTTATAATCCTTTTGAGAACTTTGATGATGCTTTGTTCCATGAATTTGGAAATGAAGAAAACTGCCAAAAGAATCTCGATGAAGTTTCTCTTCCAGAAGGCCTAAATGAGAGATTGTCCTCTACTATCCCTTTCAAAGAAGATGAAGTTGTCGAGTCTTGTGAAGAAGTAATCAACTTCTATGATGCATATGAAATCATGGAACAACCCTAGGATACAATTGATGATCACCTTGATGATTTCATACGGATTGAAAGATGCAAATGGGATTTGGGTTGTTTCATTTTTGATGGAGACCCTATCTACGACATTGAAGGCACATATTGAATAAAGGATACATAAATCATTTCTTCCAGGTATTTATTTTTACATCTATATGGTCGATATATGTTCCAACCCAATGGTATGGTTACAAATTGTTTCCATCCATTCAAGGATGACCTGACACAACATTTTCAGGATGATTTTCAATCACCATACTCAGATTTTGATAGACACCAGGTCGTATCCTTCCTAGAGTGACCTAGTCACCCTTGAAGTGAAAGAGCTACATCGAGGTGACATTGGATGTAGGATTCACAAGTTGTATCACTTTCTTTGTGGTTGGGTCGGGCATTGCCCAACCTACAACTTGTGCTATAACACATTGCATATACCATTTGCATACCATGTTAGCATAGTTGTAGTTGTATTTTCATATCATCTTGATTCATTATGTATATATGATTGCTCATAATCATATGTTAGACTAGAGATGCTTTTATTTGTTTATTTTATCATATTTGGACACGGGGTGATATCACCACCCTAAGGATTGCTAATGTATTTTTTTGATATTTAGCAGACACAGGTCATACCAAAAATGATGATGTTCTCATGTGCTCTACAGAGAGCACATGTCCTTGAGTTAGAGCCAAATGTTATCCCCTATCTTAGGGATAACTATGGAGATCATGTCTCAAGTCCAACAGGTCCTAGACATGGAATGTTGAGAGACAAACAACTTAAGCATGGCCCCAGAGGGCCCCTCTTTTCTTTAGTGTAGTCCACATATCACCAAAAACAATATTCATCACACCAACTTGGTCCTAAAATGGCAATGAGTCTTGCTCCAACAGGTAATAAGTTCGAGTATCATGGTATGTATCACTCTGATTTAAAAAAAAAATTAAACATGTGGCATTGAATCTTTCTGGATTTCATATCATTTTCTTGACTTTATGCTCTTTTCCTTGTTTGAACTTGGGAGGGCCACATGGTGCCCTAGTAAGTTGGTTTCGTTTTAGGATAGGTTGTTACCTAATGGATATTTGAATATTCATCACCTCTTCCCTCCATACTTACCATTTTCCATCTTTATCCCCTCCATCTATTCACATTTTTGGGCATTGGGGAAGGCTCGACTTGGAAAGGGTTGTATCTTACCTCATGGGAAAAGGGGATAAAGGACTTAGGGGAAATGTAGTTGGAAAAAGTTAAGATCTGAATTTAAACCTTCAATATGCTTCGCCCAGGGATCCCTGAGAAAGAATTGAAACACTTCTCAGAAAGAAAAGGGGACCCACATATGAATAAAACACTTATGGGATTTTTTGGTGGATAGGAGGTCTCATCATGAGCTGACCTATCATGACCATAAAAATGTAGTGGTATGACACTACCACCCAACTAGTCACCAAGATAGGGTAGTGGCTCTTGGTTGCATGGAAAAGAGAAAGGGGGTCTCATCACGAGCTAGCCTTCTCATTTTCGTGAAACGTTTGTGAGTGACACTGCCACCAGCTGGTCACCAAGCCAGGGCGGTGGCCATCAACTCTTTCCTTGTAGCATGAAGAAATAAAGCTAAAGGAAGAAAGAAAAGATAAAAATAAATGGCAATCAATGGGCTTGGAAACATTTGCATCCATGACAAGGTGCAACTCACCCTTAACAAAGGAACCTATAGGTGAGTGTTACATTTCCCTGCTATCACATGCTCCCCATGCCCAAAGTTTTTCCCCTCACCACCTCATACATTTGCATGATTTGGATCAATATCCATTGGGGAAATGACCTTGAATTAAGGGAGACTGGACCAATAGGACACCCTAAGACCATTTCAAACCCTAGAATTGTCAAGTTGCATAATGTTTTGAGCATTTATTTGGGTTTAGGGGGGTTCAATACACATGTTTGGGTGTTTTAATTATTAGATGTGATTTGCATATTATGATGCATGTGACTTATGGACCTTTGGAGGGCGTACTTGTTGACTTTGTAGGACCTTTCCTGGTAAACATGTACATGGAGAGATGACTAGCTCGAACCTTCATGAGGGCTCAAATACCATTTGATGGATGTTGAGACCCCAACCAGGGGGCATGATGAAGATGAAGGGGTTCTGCCAAGAAGAAGAAGGACGTTTCCTTTGTAGGCACTTTGGTGGACCTAGACCCAGGTGACTGTGATTTTCCCACTTGAACCATGGCCTTTGGAGGCCTTGGTCATCACCCATACAACCCTATACTTTTCTACATGCAGTGGTTGTCACCTCAGGGGTAATCCTGAGGTTATTGGCACGTGTGGGAAGGGTTTTGGCTTTGGGAAGCCCAACATTTCACTCCCCGAGCCCAACGTTCCATGAAAAAGGTCCAATGTCATCCTAGAATGGAATGACATCACTCCTAGGATGGTATTTACATGCAAATTTATTTTATTTTGTCTATACTTTAATTTTGTGAGAAACTGGTGAGGTCAACCCTGATATTTTGACCTAAAATAATTAAAGCTCAAATTTTGGTATAAATAAACATAAAACAACATTCATTTTGATCATAAATCTCACTTGGAAGAGTGGAGGTCTGAAATTTTCTCCCTACTAAGGGTTATTGGATGTAATAAGGAAGGCACTACTCTTTTAAGGCTTGTTTCTTGGCATTTGGATCAATTTATTGGAGTATTTTGGCAATCTAGCATTGTTTTACATGATTATTCTTGGTGCAAGTAAGTATATTTTTTTACTTGGTCCTTGTTAATGGTTATGGTAATGGTTTTATTTCTCATAAAATATTATAAAATTTCATGTTTTAATTGATGCTTGAAGTAAGAAACTTAAGGTGTTAACTTTCTTGCTTTTCATTTGCCAAGTTTCATTGAATTGGTCTAGTAACTAGTGCAACCTCTAGAGCCCTAAAGTGATAGAACTTTAGAGGTTGTGGTTAAGTTATTTTTCACCATACTTTCATCCATAAAAGTCTAAGGAGAAGAATTCCCTAGGGCCTAGAAGTGCCTACACACTAGCTACCTCCCTTCTTGTTGTCAAGAGTCTAGGAGGACTGAAGATATTACTCCCCCTAAACCTCTTTTCCCTCTTAGGTTTTGCACATAATCATATGTTCTAATCCCTATAAAGAGCACCCAACTGGCACTGATCTTCATTCCTTACCTCTTGACAAGAGTCATCATCCTTCAAACTTAAAATCTCTATTTGCTACCCTATTAAGCTAGCTTAAATTCACTAACCTAGTTTATAATTACTAACCTAATACTTGTTGCTGCAAGTACCACTATTACAAACTTACCTAGCAGTATTTATAAGCTTACTAACCAAACAAACTAAACCAGCACATGCACAAATAAAAGTGCTATCATCTTGAAGCTTTGATTTATGTCTAATTGCTATCTAAGGGTGCATTTCTGAAAGTACACTACAACAATTATAACTTATTTTGCTTATATTACTATGATTGCTAAAACCATCATTTTGCAACACTCTCAACCTCATTTAACCATACTAATCAACCCATAATTTGTATAAGGAAAATTAATATCAATTAGAGCTAAAGTGTGTGTTTAACTGCCTTCATAAAGTGCAATTTTGAGGCTTAATTACAACCATCACAACTTTTTACTATTGTACTGTCATCTCTAGAAACTTATTTGAAGTTCATTTTCTAGATAAGATATCTCCAGAATTTGCATAAGGAAAATTAATATCAATCAAAGTTAAATTGTGCATTTAATTGCCTCTACGAAGTGCATTTCTGAAGATATATTTCAACTATCATACTTTTCCTTTTTACTGTTGTTATAGTCATCCTTGGAAGCTTGTTAAGGTTTATTTGTTGGTTGATACATCTCTAGAACTTGCATGTGATAAATTATTATCATCTTGAAGTTTTAGATATCTTGTTATCTTGTCCAAGCAAGTGCATTTTCTAGAATACATTGTAGCTGTTATTATTGTATTAAATGTTGTAATACATTTGTTTGCTGCATACACTTGTTTATTAGAAATTTTCATTGCAAGTCTATTGTCTTGTTGAAGAATCATTATCATTTGTTTCTTTCCTTAGCATTTTCTATTGTCTTGATTAAGGGAAAGTACATTCCTTTCATTTCTTTGCTTCACGCTTCAAGACATAAACTGATTTGAGTGCCTAGAGAGAGGGGTGGTTTGCCTTACACTTTTCCCTTCACCAACCCACTAGGTATTGGGACGTCTCCCTTGGAGTGGACTTATCCTCCTCATAAGTAGAAATAGGTATCCTATTGGGGTGACAATGATAATATTACCTCCATGTTATGTCAATCTATTCCTACTTGCCTTTAGGCTTTGGGAAAGTATAGATTGTGAGATAACAAAACCTACTCTTCATTCCTTGAAGCATTCTAAGCCAGGCTCCACTCTATCTCTTATTTTTATTACAAGATATCTCCACACAATGGGGGTGCCTCAATCCCTTTACTCCAACCTTCATCTAGGTTTAAGTCCATCATTCACCTCACTCGGTCTCAAAATGTTTTCATATTTACTTCATAATAGCTTTCTATGCCTTTCCAACACAATTCAAACCCATGTATAACTTGGTCCTTATCATCAAATAATTTTCCAGGAAAATAGAGGTTCATGAGTGCTTCACATCCTTTATACATATGTTGTTGTCTCATATCCAACAAATTTTCTTAAGCATGCATATATCTTATCCAATAGTATATTTCACCCATCTCATATGTGAGGTATGTGTCCTCTTTATCTCTTGGCAAATTTCCTCTACCATCTAGGGATTCCAATGACCTACTTAAATTTTTACTTTTTAAGGAGAACTATCACATTTATAGGTACTCTAACCATTCTTTTGTTGTACTCCATGAAAAATATAATATCAAAGATCATCACAATTCTTCCCTACAACCAAAATTGCAAAGCATACTTGCACTTTATTAATGGAGATCAAATGCATTAGATGAATTTTTTGAACAATGAACCATGTCCTTGGCTCTTGGTTCTATCACATAGCTTTTCAATTCCAAGTTTAGACACTTGGTAATCATGCACATAGACAATTCCTTTTTCATCTAAAGCATAGAGGATCTAATCTTAAATTTATTTTTTTCCCACTCCTGGAGTAGAAACATGAGTCCCATGAACTCATATTATCATAACTTGAAAGATTTTCATACCCTACCCAAATTTCCTACTTAGCCCTAGAAACATATACAACTATGTCACACATTTTCCTATATCTGGGTGTATATTTATGAACCTTGTTAGTTCATATACCTCCATAACTTGCTCAAAGCATTAATATTAAACCTCATGGATATTTTTATCACACAATTTTCTTGCAACTGGAACTTTTTCTCACAATTCACATAAATTTCCCATACTGGCCTAATGATAAAAACTGGGCTTTGATACCATTTTGTAATGTACACATAACCCTATGTGACATATTCAAAGAGGAGGGATAATTTATTTCTTCTTTCCTTCAAACTTAATCCTTCCAGTATCTGATATCTCATTCTCTATTGAACAGTCCCTCAAGTGATCCATCTTGCTAAGACTAAATCCTTCTTTGAAGTTTCATTAGACATGTTTAAGAGCCCCTACCCTATCAAATTTGAATGAAACATTCATAAGTATTAGACTCATCTAAATACTCCATTGTCCAGTTGAAACATATACATAGTCACCAAACAAACATGTTATTGGATCTCTTTCAAAATATCATTGTGCCCATTTGAAAGATCCCATTGGACACTTCTTCAGGATGAGATCAATACATACATTTGAACATGAAATACGTAGGCCATCAACCATATTTTAAAGATTCACATGATAGACCATTGAGTCAACCTGGAATATCATATTTCCATTTCCCGTGATAGACCTTCAAGACCAATTTGAAAGATCCACATTTGAAAAACATTTAAACAACCCCAATAAGCCATTAGGCCAACTTGAATGAAGCATATTTCAATTTTTCTTGATGGATCATCAAGCTTCTTTGAATTTTTTTATTTTGAAAGTTTCAGATAAGCCATTGGGACTCTTCGAAGGATATTCTTTTGAATGTTCTTGATAGACATTTGGGCCTCTTTGAAAGATATTCTTTCAAAAGTCTTTGACAAGCCATTGGGAATCTCTAAAAGATGATCTTTCTGAAGTCCATGACAAGCTATTGGGAAACTTTGAAAGTGCATCTCGACTTAAAAAATAAAGAAAGGTAAATTCCACAGGCCTTCATTCAAAGATTTAAATTGAATGCAAATAGAAAGGGGCTTTAAACCCATTCAAAAAACACTTCAAATTACATAAAGGCCAACTAGATGCTTTGAAGGAATCATTTAAAGTAATCCACTTGATTAGTGTCCATTCAAAGTCAATACTTCAAATGCATAAAAAGATGAACTCAATTCCAATCCCGTAGGCTAAGTTCCATTATACATAGACCATTCAAATTGGATTAGGCCCATGCCATCTAACTTCTAATGCATAATCAATTCCAACCAAATAAAATCTAAAGCATGTAGAATTCTAGAGGCATGTAAGCTATTAATGAAACCATCATACATACATAAACTTAAATGCAACAAAAAATTCAATCCAAATAAACTCTAAGAAATTTCAAATTCAACAAGCCACGATTAAGCTACATAATGCATTACATCCATGGGTTCCATTACTCAATTCATTCATAAGTATACTAAATATTAATAATATAATTATAATAGCTATTCAATACAAATATGGAATACTTGTATTCTAAATAAGATGGTCCAAGGAAATTCGTTGTTGGCTAGCAATTTTCCACCCAACTATAGACAATTGCCTATGGATGTAACCCCCAAGGTAAGCTATGAGGCCACTGGGGTGAATAAAACATGATAAGAACACTTAAGTTGCTCTTCTAACCCAAATTCTCTCTCTCTCAACCAAATTCTTTACAATATAACTCTCTAGGTAACCTTTTAGGCAACCCAACCATGAGATTCCCTTTATTGGCCCACACAACACTAGGAATATACCATTTCTCTACCAAATAGTCCCTTAGGCATGCTAGAAGGCCTTTATTTTTCTACTTAAAATTGTCTCAGGAAATCCTCCTCCCTCCTTAGTTCTCTCAATATGTTCATAAGAAGTCCAACCTATTATTTGCCTTCAGGATCAACCCAACAAAGTCATTTCACGGATCTTGAGAATTCAATGAGAAACAATATATAGGGAATGGGAATAGTTTCCTAGAAAACCTATCATATATGATCCTTTGTATCATTTTTTTAATAAACAATGTATATCCACATAAGTTAAAACTTTTAAGGAAACCAATCACACATGTTGAGCATGNAAGACAATTTTTTACTTTTCCAAACATTCATCAACCATAATAAAACAAATCATATATGAGATCTATTAATTGTAGAACATGGAACACAAGATTTATGTGGAAGCCATTTCGGTAGAAAACCACAAACATTCTCTTTATAGTACTTTGTACTCACCAACCTACTATTACAAATATTTGTAGGCACCAATATACTAGAGACACCAATCTCCACTGGTACAAATAATAGTATGCACAAACCTACTCTTATAGATATTCATAGACACCAATCTACCGGATACACCAATCCCCACTACTAAGCACCGACTTAGCAAGAGACACTAATCTCTTTATTTGAGTGGCACCAACCTACTATTACATATATTCGTAGACATCAATCTATTGGAGACACCAATACCCACCACTAAACACCAAATGAGAAAGAGAGACCAATCTCTTTGTGTGAGATGCACCAAATTTCACCAAGTCCACTTGTTAATTCTTCCTTCACCACGTCTACTCACTACTTGTTCCTTTACAATTTCTAACCAAAATTTAAATTTCCAAATGGTAACTTTCCCAAATATTGATGTTTTGGGCCTCTTCCCAAGAATTTTTTTTTTACAGTATGCCATGTATTCAATTTTGAAAATCTGATTTCGAAACTTTTACCTGAGGTACTTTTGTATGTCTCCTCTTCTCTGTGTAATGTTCATAGTCTGAAGAGTCCCAAAAAAGGAGATATAGTGAAAAGTCCAAATTTTCTTGTTTGAAACTAATCTCAGGACCATTAAGAAACCCCAACTTCCATAGAGAATATATCAGAAAGTACAACGAACCGACATCTAAAATTTTTACCTGAGATACTTTTGTATGGCTCCTCTATTTTGTAAAAAATTCATAGTGTAAAGAGTCCCAGAAAACACATTATAGTGAAAGTTCGAAATTGGCATGTTTGAAACTGATCTCATGAGCATTTAGAAACCCTAACTTCCAAAGATAATATCTTAGAAAGTATAGTGAACCAACCCCTAAAATTTTTACTTGAGTTACTTCTGTATGTCTCCTCTATTATGTAAAAGTTTCATAGTCTGAAGAGTCCCATAAAAGAAGTTATAGTGAAAATTCCAAATTGAACTATTTTAAATGAATGACATAACCATTCAAAAACCCTAACTTCCAAAGAGCGTATATCAGAAAGTTCATTGAGAAAACATCTAGAATTTTTACTTGAGTCACTTATGTATGTCTACTCTATTCTGTAAAATGTTCATAGTCTGAAGAGTCCAAGAAAATAAATTATAGTTAAACTTCCAAACTAGCCTATTTGGAATGAATTTCGGGAGCATTCAGGAACCCTAACTTCCATAGATCATATCTCCAAAATTATAGTGAAACAACATCTGAAATGTGTACCACATATACCTAGAGAGTTGTCCTTCATTTCTTCAAAATTGCAAGGTTTGAAACATCCCAAAAAATAAGTTATAGTGAAAGTGCCAAGATGACATGTTTGAAACCGATTTTAGGAGCATTTAGGAGTGTTGCACCTCTTTCGTCACCTTGGTGAGCAAATAAGAGGTGCTTGCAAGCTCAGTTGGGTCTTCTGAGCAGGACAGTTGTAAAGAAAAGAGTTAGGGAAAGAAAACATAAACTATAATTAAGAATTAAACTAATAGATGCAATAAAAACTAAAATCATGAGCATAGGGACATAGAAACAAAAAGAACCAAAAGACCCATGTCACCAATGTTTGAGGCTGATCTATTGATGAAAACAAAGCACCAAGAAGAAAGGGGACTATGAGTCCCTTCTTCCTCCAAGGGAAGGATCTTGGACCCTCACTAGCTAGCTCTTCTTACAACAAAAGAAAATGAAAATGGTGATGAAAGAACTGTTTACAAATCCACCCAATGGTGAGGTGTATTGTCCAATGTAATTGTGCCAATATGCTTTTGTCAAGGATGGATTCCTCAAAACAATCTAGGCAGCATAACATTACTTTGAATTCCTTGAGAAAATGAGGTGCATTCATGGATTTTTATAACATTGCTTTGGGTTATTGTTTAACTACCTTGTAGTGTGAAAAGAGGCCATTTAGGGCATTATTAGGTCTTTGACTAGCCCACCAGTCAGATCCAGCCCAGATTTGAGGGTCAAATCGGGTTGGGAGCTGAACCATAAGTGGTTGGGAGGCCAACCACTTCCATAAATGCGCCGTTTAGCAGGTGCGTGGCTTTTTGCGCTATCAGTCACGCATCGTGCGCCTGTGCGCGATTTCTACGTTCCTGTTCCGCGCATGCGCGCACACCCAATGTTTGCAAAGCGCTCTTAAATTTTTCACTACTTTGTATAGTTTTTGACCTTTTTTGAATGCTGTGATATTAATTCAGGGCCATGAATGACTTCATCACTATTTGACGATGCTGAGTTCTTGTAACCATGTGCGGACAAAATTTCAGTGATAACATATGCCCCCTGATGGATGAGGTTAGGAGCATATGTATAGCTGAAATCCATCAATGTTTCTTCTACTGAGGATGTTGTTGTAAGATAGAGAAATAGTCGGATCTTTCAGAGTGATCCGTTGGAGAAAAAAGGAACCGGTAGGACCCGACCTTCCATGAGGTGTATAAAATAGAAAACTGTGTACAAACGAGGCGGGCATGCCCCATGCTCGTGTCATGTAACTCTGACAAAAAAAGACTGAAGTGTTGGTGTAGAAAACTGCAGCGCCCTCGGGGGAGGTTGTGATAAAGGCAGAAGACAATTCTGAAAATGACCATACTTTGAATAGTAGGCAGTGATCGTGGTAATAAGTAGCAGCGATGATGTGGGAATTGATATCCCCACCAAGTTCAAAGGTCTTCGGCAAATGAAAGAATGAACTGCAATAGTCGCAAAGTAAGACCCACCGTAACATGAGAAAGTGTTGGCGTCGAATGTTGTGGGGGTCAACAACAACAGGGAGCAATGGTGTTTCACCCTGTGCCGTCCGAGATCTCTCATTGAGTGGATAATGAGAATCAAGATACTGTTGCCCTTTTGGAAAACTATGCTGATGTCGACAAAAAAGGGGGACGCGACTCCCCGAAGCAACTGGCTTCGTGAAATATACTAAGTGAGGTGAGGAAGTGGAAGAGGTACATGGACGAAGGCAAGAGGTGGGAAGACTCAAGACTTCCCTTGGTTGGAGGATGTATGAGATAAAAAGTGGCCGCAACCGTTCAACGGGGTCAAGTGTCAGGGGGATGACAAGGCCGGGGATAATTTGTGCCAGAGGCGGGACAAGGTGAACAAATTCAGAGGGTAGAGGTGAGTGACTTGTGGGGTACTATGAAGATATGGACGATGCCGGTCAAGGGTAGATGATAAGTAATGCTCCAACCAAGGGTGACATGGGTTGCGGTTGGCCAAAAGAGGGAAGCAAGTTGCCAAAGGTGGCGACAAAAAAGGTAAGGTAATGACTGGAATAAAGGTGTTTGTACAATAAATAACGAATAATTGGGGAGAAATGTACAAATACAGAAATGGGTGCCCCAGTGTGATTTTGGTGGCCCATGGAGGGCATAGTTTTCTCAGAAGACGGATGAAGGGTGGGGGCCCCATTGGTGAGTTTCTGTATGAGGTAGGTGGGATGGAGGGAAATTCGCTGATGGACAAACTAATTATGCATGAAATGTAGGGTTCATGATATTGCAGAGGTGCAGTTAAAAAATAGAACCGTGGAGAGATAATCTGGGAGTCCATGTGGGAAAGCTAGCAAAATGAGGAGGAGTATGTGGTTGTTTTGCGACATGATGAAAGACTATCAGGACTCCCATCCCTAAAGGGTTTGGAAAAACAACATGAGTGTCAAAAGTGTCAAAAGGTGCTATGAATGGGACAACTCATGTGGGTAAGAATGCTACCAGGTAACAGTACCGAAGATGCAAATGGAGGTGTGGGTATTGCAGAGCCGGGAATGGGGGTCCTAGAGGCAAATATCAGAGGGCGTGACTGGAAATGTAAGTGTGATACAGAGGGAAAGACTACATGCCAGTGCAGAGTATATACCTGAAGGGGTTGTGTTAATGGATGATGACCAAGTACCTAAACACATGAAAACCAAATACCCAAAGTGAACAATATCTGAAGAGAATCAAAGATATGAGCATGTAGTTGATAAGCGTGAATATGTGCATGCGTACCTGACTAGTGGTAAAAAAAAGGGTGCCTCGGGGGCTCAGGATGAAAAGAGGCCTAGAGATTGCTGTGATGTAGATGACGGGATGATGATCCCATGGCTGAAGATGGATTGAAAAATGGACATCGTGGGCTCCCGGAATGGTGAGTGGAAGTTGGGCAAAAAGGCCTATATATAGCTGTAGGTCCCACATTGCCACCTCATTTGTACCTGCTGCAATAGTGACTGGACAAGCAGTTTTCAGAGGAGATTTGGAGATTCGGAGAGGACGAGGCATCCGATTGGTGATTAGCGAGCTTCAGGTTAGTGGTCTTATCATCCTACATAGAAATAGGATTCCATTTTTTGGGCAGGGGCTGTACAGGGGGGCCGTACGGGGATATTTAAGGGATATGGGCCCCACATGTGCGGGCGATTTGGTAATAGGCATGCACATGTGCACGCCTGTCCACCGGATATTCACGCATGGGGGCGCGGTAGAGGGTATTTAAGGCGCACTCTAAGGGCATGCCTATGGGTTGAACAGGCGCGCACGAGTCAATAGCAAAAAGGATAGTTTAGACGTGAGGGAAGGAGAAAAAGATTAAAAACGCTAGAAAAGAAACTAACATAAAGTAGAATGACTAATTTTAAGAGTAAAATTTCTTTAAGTACAACCCGTTGATGAGTTCTTTGAGAGGAAGGCCTTCGGGAGAGGCCAGAATATATGTGCCTTTGGTGAGGCAATGTTGGATAATGTATGGGCCATGACAGAGTGATTCGAATTTGACGTGGCCAAAGGTATCATGAGCGATATCGTAAGCTAGGACGAGGTCACCTTTGAGGAATGATCGAAGGTTGACATGGCGATCAAAGGTAGCCTTGTATCATTTTTTAGCTGCCTCGTTGTTCTGTAAGGAGGATCGACGAGCTTCATCTAGAGACTCCAAGTTCAACAACCGCTGCTCCATTGGAGCAGTGTCAGGTAATAGCTCAATTGCGGTGCGTAAGGTGGGAGTTTCGCACTCGATAGGAAGAGTTGCCTCAACCCCATGGAATAAATGAAATGGTGTGAAACCAGTAGCGGTTTTCATAACCATTCGGTAAGCCCATAGTGCAGAAAATAACATATGATGCCAATCGATTTTTATGTTTAAGTTGTCTTTGGGACATGCGTGATTGAGATCACGAAAGTCTGTGCAAACGCAGATAATGCCCTATTTTTTGTTAACAGGTACAGGGTTGGAAATCCATGAGGTATAGGCGATGGGGTAAATGAACCCGACAATGCATAACTTGTCAATTTTAGCTTTGATAGCTGCAGCTTTGGATGGGTGTAGTGGTCATTTTTTTTGGCGAACCGGTGTTATGTCAGGCTAGGTGTCGATGCGATGTTTGACAATAGAGGGATCAAGTCCAGGCATTTCCATGTATGACCAGGCAAAAATATCCCTATATTCTGGGAAGAGGGCTTTATATGCAGTGATTTCCTAAGGAGTGCAAGTAGCTCCAATGGTAATTTCTTCGACGATGCCATTTTTAATGGAAATGTCGATTTTAATGGTGGGGGAAATGTTGGCCATATTGCTTTCTTCAAAAGCGTCAGGGGCAGGAATGGGGTTTTTGAACCAGTCGATAGGCTATGATGGGATAAAATATTTGGTTTCGACTGCGTATATGGGGTGTTGGTTAGGAGGCATGGAGGCTGCCTGTGGAGAGAAGAGTGCGCGATGGTGTAGTGCATCCCAGGGAGAGTCTGGGTGATTTAATTCTTTGAGTATTTCTTTGTCGCTATGGAAGTGACAGGAATACAAGGGATCGTGAGGAGTGATCTCGGTGACAATAGTCGTGTGGTTTCCCCCTGATGGAGAAGCAAGGGGAACACTATTAGGAGATGATGAGGGTTCACTTGACATAAACCATATATTGAAGTACTGAGGGGTACCCGTAGTAGTTGGGTGTAAAGTTTCCAGTGGGAAGTGAGCAGGAGAATTGAGGGGATTGGGGATTGCATCCTTAGAGACGTCCTCTAAGAACCATGGGGGCGTTTGAAGAGCCTCGGGTTTGGGGGAAACGACATGAAGAGCTGTTGGTGGTGAGGGGAGGTCAACTAGCGACTCGGTGGGTCGTTGAAGTAGATTTAATTGACGTTTCCTGTATTCAAGGATCATAAGACACTGGTATGTAAAATGAGCTAATGAATCACAGAAAGAGCATGGGCATCTCATCCATTCATTGACCGAAGTGGTGACATACCAGATGTCAGTGATGTTTGTTGAGGAGGACGTAGCAGGACGGGGGTTGTTCTGGAAGTTCTGGCGTACTGTGGCTAATGTCTACTGAAAACGTGGCAGAGATGGGCAGTGATGGGTATAATGGCCATACTCTGAATAGATAGCACAATCATATTTGGTCCTCAAACCTTTACTACTGGAAGGGTGCGTGGTAGTGGCAGGACTAGCAGTAGTGGCGGGTGTTGGGGGAGTTGGATTGAGGGGGATCAAATTCCGTAATTCAGGTAGTGATGGACAGTTGTTGGTTTGATGGCCCTCTTTCTCACATAGTGTGCAAGGTGGTGGTATGCGTGGAGGAAGTGGAGCGGTGGGATCTTTCTTCTTTCTCCTGCCCCCAGCTGTAGCAGGGGGGTTAGTGAGTGGGGGGA
>JASDQU010099881.1:633413-643779 GCA_032191745.1 Picea mariana | reverse complement strand
CCACTTGGGAACCAGCTACCATTCTGCAGCAGTTTCCACATCTCAAGCCTTGAGGACAAGGCTGTTTTTAAGGGGGCGGACATGTTAAGGTCCTAACCCACACATAGGTAGATTAATGTATTCGGATGTAATAAAGGTCAATATTAATAAGACCTTTCAATAAAATAGAATAAGGTGGATGTAAGAAGACCTAATAGAAGCTTCCGCTTCTAGAAGTATCTTCCTCTAGATGCTTCTTTTTAGTATAAATAGGAGTCGAGGGTATGAGAACCCTAGCTGGGATATTATTGTAACAGAGCGCTGCTCGATCGGAGGTTGCCCCCTCGAAGAGGCCTGTGAACATTGCTATCTGAATCAAGTGCTATTTCTGTTCAAGTGCTATTTCTGTTGCTATTTCGTATATCATTTCTGTGTATTGTGAAGATTATGCTGGATATTTCACTGTTATCCTGTTATTTCTAGCATTTCGTTTCTGTTCTGCATATTTTATATATCTGGTACCTTGCAGTTGAGGACACAAGTCCAGTCCCTACAATCCATACTGGCATCCGGTTACTAACCTTTGCTAGTGATCAAAAACCTATGCGAGTCATGTTGGAGATGCGCCACTAGCTCTTGCGAGTCATGCTAGGGAAAAATCCCATTCACTACAAGTCATACTAGCACCAAGTCTCTATCCTGTACAAGTCATGTTGGGAGAAAGAAACCAACTGTTGCAAGTCATGTTGGGGGCACAAGTCCAGTTACTGCTAGTCATACTGGCATCATGTCAACAAACTCTGCGATTCATGTTGGAGACCAACAACTGGCCTTTGCTAGTCATGCTGGGAGAGTGCAAACAACCTTTGCTATTCATATCAGATATCAACACCTAGCCACTGCAAGTCATGTTGGGGGAAACCCACCAACGACTGTAAGTCTTGCTGGGGGAATTCATATTGTTGAGAAACCTAGATGAATAGGATGTAAGCCTACATTCTCTTTCAATATTTGTAAGGGATATCACCTTACTCATTTGTGCCCTGCAATTTTCATGGTATGAAGAGCATGGTCTGTGTATGAAGGCCCTTCTAGTTCCGAGTCATTTTTGGTTTCCCAACAATCTATTCAATATTTGGTTGATGAAGTGGTCCTTACGATGTGATATTCAGTGGATGCCACTCTCATTTTGGGGGGTGATGCATCTCTTGACCATGTTGTATCACATCATATTCAACCAATGGTTGAGGAAGTGGTCATGCCAATACAATTTTTCGATCTATCCCACTCTTCTCTTGGAAAGTGACGATTTTACCAAAGTGGTCTCACCGATGCAATCTTCAGTTGATCCCACTATTCTTTTGGGGAGTGATGCATATTTTTACCATGTCTTTAGCATTTCCAGTTCAGTACCTTTTGAACAAAGGGGAATTTCACTCCCTTTGAGTCCGCTCCCTCCAATTCTTGGGATGGTTTCATTTGACTGGAATGATATTGTTGAGTCTCATCTTCCTTGTTCTACACCTTTCCAGATAAATGTTCAAGTTAATTCAACATGTATTTACTAATGTATTGTAGATGAAGGATCCTATACAATTATTTGATCCTTCTTGGCTTGGCAAGCTTTGGGTTCTCCCAAGCTTGTGTCACCTACCAGTGAGTTGCTGGCTTTCGACAGAAGACCTAGTGAATGTTTGGGGATTCTTCCTCAATTTCCTATCACCTTAGGTGGGAAGAATTTCCTGGTCGATCTGTTAGTGGTGCCAAGCCCTTTAGATTTCAAAATGATTCTTGGGCATGCTTATGTGTATCATATGAATGTTGTGGTGTCTACACTCTTTCGTGTGATGCATTTCCCTCACAATAGAAGCATTGTCACCATTGATATTCATTCATATAATAATCACCATCCTAGTTCAATTTTAGCTCAATGTTCTCCTTTGTATGTTCCTAGAGTTCGAGTAGACTCTTCTCTACCATGGGTGAATTATGTGACATATTGTCCTCGATGTTCAATTTCTCTTGAGAAGGATCCTTTACATTCATGTTTTCCTTCTCAAGACAAGGTCTTAACATTTGATTAGGCGTTGTATCTAATGGGATCATGTGAGTGTTTGCTTCCCCCTTTTGGCCTGAGTAATATTGCACTTCCTCTTGAGTATGATCTTATTGTTTGTGAAAACTCAAGCCCTTGTATTTGTGTGTCATCGAGCCCTGGTTTCTTGGACATTGAATTTATTTCGGATGAGGCTATCCTTGAAGCTATGATTATGGGATCCTTGACCTCTTCCTGAACTAGGATATTTATAGGTTGGTTTCCAAAGAAACCCTTGTCTTGAGCCTAGCAATGGGCTCTACATAGAGCACTACTATGCATAAGATGCAAGGCTATGTGGTGCTCTGTACTTATTGTATCTTTAGGGTTTCTTATTTTCAAGTTTTGTATCCCATAGCACTTGTTTTTTATCTGGGTTTTCTGTATTAGACTTATTAAATTCTAGGTGAGTGTTATTTGTATTATATACATGAATTTGGAGACTTTTTATTTGGTACCTTTTCATTCCATCTCAATCCATGTAATACCCCTAGATTGAACCCCATTGTAAATATAAATGTAATTGTACATATGGAATGATGAACCATGATACTTTGGGGCCAGAGTGCCTGCATTGTTATTGGGATGGTGAGCTAGAAGATGAAAGGGAAATGAGCCTATTTTTGTAAAATGCAATCACACTCAGTTTTAATGAAAACACATCACTACTACAGACTAACCATGTAAATGAGTATGGGGGGCTAAACTCCACCAGAATGGGAAAGGGGGGATTAGAGTCTGAGGAAAATGGGCTAAGCTAGGGGGATTAAGCCCAAAGGAATATTTTATTAATATTCACCAAAATGTATAAAGTATAAAGTATGGATATTTAAATATATCCTAATTCCTTATGTTGAGGAATGTATCACCTTGTGACGGAATCCATGTGAAACCAAGATAATTCCCAACATGAAAAGTGTCAAGTTGGGAACATGAAAATATAATTGGGGAAATTTAGTTCCTTTGGGCATCTTCCTATTATCATTCACACCTCACTACCTCCATGCTACTATCATCTATACTTTCATGTTGCTAGTACCTGTAGCTATACCAAGACCTTGGTTAGATTTGGAATTGGACTAAAGAGGTGGGTTGTTAGGCCTGTAGGACATTGAAGAAGAAGGTTGGCAGGACTATAGGACATTGAAGAAGCAGGTTGTTAGGCCCTTTATCACTCTCTCCAGGTGATATAATTGTTTGGAATTGATTTCCCAAGGTGCCAAACTACAACTATAGGGTTCTGATACTTCCTGTCCGACTTGTTTTTGAAGCCCCAGAAGGGAAATGGGGCAGGCAAAGGTCTGTTGAGTAGAGAAAGGGCACACTTCCTAGGGTGGGAAAGGCATGTGGGGAATGAGGGACAATAGGATGTTAGTTTGAGTTTGCACCCGTGTCTAAGTTTGTATGTTGTTAAAGAGACCTTAGCCTAGTTAGAAATCCTTTACCCAAGTGGAATTTATCCCTAGCTCAAGGGTGACCCACTGTTGAGAGTTTATGCGTGGTTTGGTCTGAGGCTGGGAGGAACGTGGAAGGTTTGCATGCAGCTGGTGGTCTTTTTACTAAAGATAAGTGTTTATTGTGTGTTAATTTATGTGTTATGTTAATATTTATTCAATTATTCTTGTGAATTTTTTCTGTATATCCTATATTTGTATATATAGATGTTATTATCCATATTAATCTAAGAAGTTGCAAAAGTATACCAGTTACAATCTAGTATCAAAGCTGTAATTGGGATATTTTTGTGTGACGTGGCCCAACTTGGGTGCCTGGGAGCGTTACAAAGTGGTATCACAACCCAATTTTCAACACTAAGCATGGATGGGCTGAGTTAGAAAAATGCCGAAGTGGAAATTTGCAGAGAATTAATTTTTGTTGTATGTATTCAACTTGTTTGATTAAATTTCTGTAGTAAAATTGAGAGAAATTTCATGGGTAAGGTGAAGAATTGAGCCTCTTTGGAAAATTTTGAACATAAATAAAATTGGAAAAAATTGGTTATTTTTCCATACAACGATGTTGGCATGATGTGGAGGTCATGTGTCAGCTGACATGGTAGAAGAAAGACGTGTAATACCATGGTGGCAGGTACATGTTGGATGGGATGACAGTTAGTAGGTGATGTGGAGCCATGTGGCAGGCCAATTGTCAGATCCACGAAGCCGCGGTAAGAAGTGGAAAATCAACTAAGTCCCAAGATGTCACGGAGGTGGTGAACATGACGAAGAATTAGGGCTATGTGAATAAGTGAGGTATACCTATAGACCTGGGGATTCAATACAAAATCTTGAAAATCAGCTAAGTACCAAGAGTGGATTGGTCAGACGGGGTCATAGATATAAGAGTCGAGAAAGTGTTGTAGGCCTGCTGCCTATGGTGAAATTTATAATATGACTAAGTACCAAGACTCCGGTCGTGAAGATCATGGAGAGTCCATGTATATGGAAAAATGTTTAAGTGTCGAGTCTTCTCAGACGAAATTATGAAAGGAAGGTTACAAGATTACGAGTCCGCGAGTCCGCATAGATGGAAAAATGATTAAGTGTTGAGACTTCTTAGACAGATTTATGAAATGAAGGTTACAGGATTATGAGTCCGTGAGTCCATGTATATGGAAAAATGGTTAAGTGTTGAGACTTCTTAGTTGGACTTATGAAAGGAAAGTTACAAGATTATTTGTTCACGTAGATGGAAAAATGGTTAAGTGTTGATACTTCTAGGGAAAACTTATGAAAGGAAGGTTACAAGATTATGAGTCATTGAGTCTGTGAGTCTGTAAAGGAAAAAGAAGATAAGTGTTGGTCGTGGGTTCATGGAAGGTATGAATATAGGCTATGAGGTTGTGAGTCCACCAGCCACAATCCCGTGAATACAATAAAAACTTCTAAGTATGGGAGAAAGTTAAGGGAGATGGAATGCGAGAGTGTATTTTGGAGGCCATGGAAGTTTGAAGGGAAGAAATGAAGACATTAGACCACAGTGAAATATTTTAATGATCAAGATATAACTCGAAGATAATCAGATGATGGTTGGGCATCGAATCTATGATGCTCTATCTAACATAATTTTCTTCCCTGTAATTTCATTAATAGTCTTTCTGCTCAAATTTTTTGAAGGGGGACACGAGAATTAGTCATGAGGATTCATGGACATCAGATTTCCATGTATTCACACAAGAATTTATATATAAAAAATATATTAATAATTCACAAGAAATCATAAATAAATTAGTTTTGATAAAATTACAAAGAACACAATGTTGTATAAACTGATGGATTTGTTAAATTCTTGTTGCATACACATTTTGCAGAACTAGGAACATAATTCGACGTAAGAATAATTCAGTAGGAAGATCAGTAAACAAAGACATGGATGATGCACAAGGAACTTACAAATATGAAGATGAAGACATAATATTTGGTATGGGTGTGGATGCTGTAGTAACAAAATCCAATGGGCATGGAGAATACGAAACGAAAGAGAGCATGAACTTGGTGGAGACCATAAAAAGTTTGCAAAAGGATGTCCAAATTTATAAAGTTGATAATGAGAAGCTTATTAAAGCCAAGGAGCAACAAGAAGGCTTTAACTTCAAGTTAATGCAGAGCTTGGACATAATAGAGAAGAAGATGGATAATGAGACTGGGTCAAACAAATTAAGCAGTCTCCGGTCTCATGATAAGAGGAGAAGAACCAAAAGTGTTGGTAAGCATCACCATCACTCCCCAAGGAATTCAACTAGGAGAACACACAATATTTCAAGTCCATCCCCTATAAGGAAGCATAAGAAGAAGTCTGGAGTGGATGAGCTACATGGAGAAATGAAGAAAATCAAACCACCTACATTTGATGGTGAAAAAAAGAAGGATGAGGATGTTGAGACCTAACGATTAGGCATGTGAAAGTATTTTTAGTTGCATAATTAATATTCACAGGCAGAAGGAAGAATTTCCATATATCAACTCAAAGGAAAAACATTAACGTGGTGGGATCAGTTTGTGCGAGTGCAACACATTGATGAGAAAAAGGTTACTTGGAGATAATTCAAAAGGTATTTTCAAAATAAGTATTTAACCAAATGATACTATGATAAGCAGATGAAGGAGTTATTTGAACTCAATCTTGGGAGTATGACCATAGATGAGTATGAAAGGAGTTTGACCATACATGAGTATGAATGGAAGTTCTTAGAGATGCTAAAATATGTTTCTTTCATCAAGGATAAACAAGTTAAGATTCAGAGGTACCTGAGTGGGATGCCATCATTTATCAACGACAAGATACAGTATGATGATCCCAAGACACTAGAAGAAACCACAAGGAGAGATAAATTCCTTTATGATCACCATAGAGGAGGACCAACTTTCCAAAAGGTGTGGGAAGACAAGAAGAAGAGAAAGATGGAACATAGGAGGAAGGGGACAAAGCCACCATTCTTCCAAAATAATTCTCAAGGACAACCATCTCCTAAGAAGCCCAAGATGTCTGAGACAATGGGGAAAAGACCAAGACAACCACCTATTCAATGTTGGGGTTGTGGGGAAAATCATATGTACAAATATTTCCCTCATATAGGTGAAAATGTGAGGATTGTTCACAATGTACATAAAATTGAAACAATGGAGGACATTAGCAAAAATGTACATAGGATCTATGCAGCTTTAGATACCAAGCAAACTGAGTTTCAATCACATGTGATTGAAGTGGAAGGTAAGATCAACAACCAACCCATTTCTATTTTAATTGATTCAGGAGCCAATCATAGTTATCTAGATCCTAATATGGTGGAAATACTTCAATTTTCAAGAAGAAAGCTTGGTAAACCTTGATTGGTGCAGCTAGCTACATGAGGTAAAAGGAAAATTAATGAGATGGTTAAGGCATTCCCAATAGACATGAATGGATTAATCACAAGAGAAGATTTGAATATCATTCCTTTGGGCTCATATGATTTTCTAATCAGTCAAACATCATGTTGTTATAGACTGTTATAATAAGGATATTACCTGCTTGGATGATGAAGGGAACCTGAGGACAATTTAGGGTATTCCAAGAGAAGTAACCATCAAAGAAGTTTCAACCTTGCAGCTGAAGAAATTTTTTAGGAAAGGATGTCAAGTATTTGCAACACATATGGAGGAGGCACCTAAGGATAAAGTAACAAGTATTGAAGATTATGCAATCCTAAAAGAGTTTGAATATTTATTTAAAGAAATATCGGGGTTGAAACCTAACAAAGATTTTGATTTCTCCATAAATTTGATGCCTGGAGCAACCCCAGTATCCAAGACTCTGTTGGATTACTGAGAGGGGGGGTGAATCCATAATAGAGAAATTTAATCAACCATAAAATGCAAGTGTTATATCAATGTAGCATTATCATTCAATACTTGCAGAGTAAATAAACAATGAACAAATGAGAAATCACACACATACATAGTACACCATTGTTTTACGTGGAAACCCAAAGCAGGAGAAAACCACATAACACTTTTTCTTATATGTCTTTAAGAATTACATTCATTGGAAGCACTAACTTCCTTTGTTTTCTAGTAGCAACTAGAAGGAGGCTCCAACCCCCTAGTTTCTCAGGCTACAACCCGAGGGAAGCTCCAACTCCCCAATTCTATGGCTACAACCAGAAGGAGGATACAACCCCCTATGTTCTCCGACTACAATCGGAAGGTGTCTACAACCACCTGGCCTTGCCCTATCCAATTGCCATGAAATACAAGTATAATGATGGAACCAATGTCACACTATCATTGTGAGATATACTGTTGTAAACCTATACCAATCAACTTGTAATCAACCTGTACCATAAACAAGTGCATCAACCATGCACCAACCTATACCAAACAACCTATAATCAACCTATACCATAAACAAGTGCATCAACCATGCACCAACATGTACCTCAACTAGTAATCAACCTGCACCATAAACAAGTGCATCAACCATGCACCAAACTGTACCTCAACCTATACCATCAATGAGTGCATCAACCATACATCAAATATTTACCAATCATGCACCAAATACACATAAAATATGACTCATCAATATGTACCAACATCATCAACTATACACCTCATGTATGTGCCAACTCATCAACTACTTGTCTCAACCATGTACCCAACATGTACCTCAACCAAAATCTATTTTCAATTTCATCATCCAAATCTGATTTATAACTATTTAATAGACCTAGTGTATATGATCACATACTTGGAAACCTTCCTTAACTTTAACAACAAGAGACTATCATTTTCATCAAACTTTACTTTAGGCTCACATGACTAATTTTGGATTAGTCAAAAACCCTAACTTGCAATAATCATAACTATGTACTTGTAATGAATAAAGATCCAAAAAATGGTACAAAATGTTCTTCAATGTATTTGATGCAATTCCTCCAGATTTCACTACTTGGAACCTCTCAAAAAAGGATTTATAGCAAAAATGGCATACCTTGTTGAATTCTGGCTTATTCTAGAGAGAGGACTTGTAGAGAATGCCTTGCACAAAATATTTGTTGTATGGATCTAAAAATTGTACATAGAATACTACAGAATGTACTCTAACCAATACAATTGGTCTTACTAAATTTAGATCTGTTATAAATAAGTTATGACATTTTTACCCAAAACACCTGTTTTAGACTAGTTTCAAGACTAGCCACAAACCCTATTTTCCATGGTGTGTAACTCCAAAAATACAACGACCCACAAGTTGAAATTTGTATCACATCTACTTGGATATGTTTCCGCAATTGCCTTGCAATTTCATGGTCTAAATCATTCTATAAAAAAATTTATTGTGAAAATGGTGAGATGACCTGTAAATAACATACCTTAGAAAGCATCATCAAAAGAATTTATCCTCCCTTGAATTTCAGCCTTGTTTACTTCACCTTCCCTCTGAAATTCGGATTAGATATCCTTTGGTTACCTCATTCACCTATAGATATTCAATATTCTCAAGTGTGATTAAAATGAGAGAGCCTTGCCTCTTATTTATTCTTTTATGTAGCTTTCTCAAGGGGTTACCTTTTAACCATCTTAACCCACTTTCCTTATTTTAGGTTTAACCCACTTCTAACCACTTGTCCACTTAGTAATTTCTCCATTAAATTAATTATTTAAATAATTTAATTTTATTCACTTTGACTTATAGTACACTCATCACTACACTTTATTGAACTCTCCTTGGGGTTGGTCCCCTTGTCTACATGCCTCTGTTCTCTCTCTCCAAGAATTTCTATCCTACATATGATAAATCTCTCCTCCTTTTTCATCAATGGAAAAGGTATATTTCCATCTGGGGCTACTCCCCCTAACTCAATTGTCCTTGGGGATACTCCCCTTGATTGAACTCCTCCTGAAACTGATCTCCCAACCTGAATTGTCCTCTTTATGGTGCTTCCTCATGTAAATCTAAGACATGTAAGATAAGCATTCCAAAGAATTAATTTTGGAGTATAAATTACTTCGAGTCTCTGGCGAATATGCTCAAAGGCTTCCAGTGGAAGCGGTTTTGTAAAGATGTCTACCACTTGTTCTTTGATTCCCACATATTCAACTCTGATGTTCTTCACTACAATCTGTTCCTGTAGAAAGTGATACTTGATTGGAATGTGCTTCATTTTGGAGTGCATCACCGTGTTCTTGAGATAATGATGGTGCTTGCATTATCACAATAGATTAGAATGCGATAATCATACTCAACCTGTATATATGTCAGAGTTTTTTTTATCCATAGAACCTGTGTACAACATGTTGTTGCTTCAATACACTCTGCCTTGACTGTAGATAAGGATGCTAATGATTGTTTCTTTCTTAACCATGATACTAAACACTCACCCAAGTAGAACAATGCTCCATTGGTGCTTCGTCAGTCATCAATACAACCTGCCCAATCTGCATCTTGTTGGAAATACTAAAACAACTGAGAGGGGGGGTGAATAAGTTGTTTATAAGCTTAAACAATTTTATGTCTTTTAAAATAATTATTAATAGTTCTTCATGTGTCATCCACCAACATACAACATATGGACAGTAAGAGTAAAGATCATCAGTTACACATAAAATACACACAGAGACAGATTTTCACGAGGAAACCCATAAAGGGAGAAAACCTCTTCTTCTTCGAAATGATAGGCAGTCTTTTGCAATTCTGTACATCATTTACAATTGAGCACCAACTCAATGTGAGGCTGCTACCTCTGTTTTACAAGCTACAAATTGTTGAGAGCACCAACTCTCTGTTTTCTCTAGCACCCACTAGAAGGAA